>CAJQZJ010001406.1:351611-369514 GCA_907164525.1 Lophiomys imhausi
TTCTCTCTCTCTTCATCAAAATGGAGCCAACTTACTATAACTGTTTTGTTGTTGTTTTGTTTTAGAGATAAAGTTTGAAAAGCATTTTTGTAACCAGTAGTTCCATCCACATAAATCATATTAACATTTTCATTGTATAATATCCTATACTGTTGCAAATTGTTATACTATTGTTATTTATATCACAAAATAAAATATACATTACATTACTCAGTATGAAACATGCCTAACAAATGAAAAAATTGATGTCTCTGGGAATTTTAATCTTACTGATGAGTCACATAATAACATGATATAAAGTAGTGAGTTCTACAAATGCTGGTGCTTGGAGGGTGTTTATTGGTTTTGAGAACATGAGGAGGGATACCACTGGCATGTAGAAAGCTGATGTTTCACCAGGTGTGTGGACAATATGAAGGAGGGGAACTAAATGGAAACGGTGATGGAGAATATTCCTCACCAGAAAAGAGATACCTCAAAGAAAATCTTGTAAAGAGATTTGAATATTTGCTTTCTTTAGTGGATAAAATGAAAAATCATAGCAGAATTTGGATTTAAAACAATTTTGTATTCTGCCTAGATTCTTGTTGTCAGCACATTTTAACAAGAGGATAGAGCAAAGGACAGTGAACTACTGTTGTTTTTTGATCAAATCCAACTGCTACATGTGTTTCCATAGTTTTAGAGCTAACAATGGTTTTTATATTTCAAATAAGTCAAATAAAACAGATGACAGATGAATATAAAACTAAAAAATTGTGACTCTAAATAGTTATTGAGACTCAGCTATGAACATTTGTTTCTAATTATTAAATGTTATAGATTTTAACATTGTAACAGCAGAACACAGTAGTTGTTGTAGAGTTCTTATGGCCAGTAAAGCCTGAAATATTTGGTATCTGTACCTTTTCAGATAAGTGAAATTGACCCTTGTTCTAGATGTTCAGGGAATTATACCATCATTTTAAGCTCATTTATATTTGGTATTTGCTTATTCCAGAGCCCTTCAAGGGGGCAAGTCACTGAGAATGGCTACAAGGATTTAATATAAGAAAACATACAATAGTGTGTAATTGTATGTTATATGTAAGTGTACACATTTATGTTCATGCAGTGTACATGTGTCTGTGAACTGCATTTTTATGCAAGCACAAATACTGGTCAGAGGCCAATATTTGTGTCTTCCTCCATTGTTCTCTAACTTATTTTGAGATAAGACCTAGCTAATTGAGCTAGACTGTTTAGCCCTTATCTTTAGTTGTCTTTCTATCTCAAACTTCCAGTACCAGGATTGAAGATGTAACCATATCACCATATTTTCACGTGGGTACTAGAACCCAAACTCAGGTCCTTAGGTCACCTAATGAATCATCTCCCACACCCCTCTTCTACTCTTTACATTTTTTTCAATGTGTAGTATACACAAATTCACCTTTCTTTGGTAAATTCGCTTAACATGGAAAACAGGTTAAACATCACTTTGCAAGGATTTTTTATACAACAAACAAATGGGCTTAGAAAGAAATGAGGGAAACAACTCCCTTCACAATAGGCACAAACAATATAAAATACCTGGAGGTAACTCGAACCAAGCAATTAAAGGACCTGTATAACAAGAATTTCAAGCCCTTGAAGAAAGAAATTGAACAGGCCATCAGAAGATGGAAAGATCTCCCATGCTCATGGATGGGTAGGATCAACATAATAAAAATGGCCATCCTACCAAAGGCAATATATAGATTCAATGCAATTCCTATCAAAATACCAACACAATTCTTTATAGACCTGGAAAAAGCTATTCTTAATTTCATATAGAGCAACAAAAAACCTAGTATAGCTAAATCTATCCTGTACAGTAAAAAAAAAAAAAAAAAAAATCTGGAGGTATCACCATCCCAGATTTCAAGCTGTACTACAGAGCAATAGTAGTAAAAACAGCATGGTATTGGTATAGAAACAGACCAGTAGATCAATGGAATCGAATTGAAGATCCAGAAATGGACCCACACACCTATGGCCACCCAATTTTTAACAAAGAAGCCAAAACCGCACAATGGAGAAGGGACAGAATCTTCAATAAATGGTGCTGGTCCAACTGGATGTCCATTTGTAAAAGAATGAAATTAGACCCATACTTATCGCCTTGTACAAAACTTAAGTCCAAGTGGATCAAAGACCATAAGGCGGGTCACACTAAATCTACTAGAAAAGAAAGTGGGAAAAACGCTCAAACTCATTGGCACAGGTGACAACTCCCTGAACAGAACACCAACAGCTCAGGACCTAAGACCAACAATCAATAATTGGGACCTCATGAAACTGAAAAGCTTCTGTAAGGCAAAAGACACTGTCATTTCAACAAATGGAAGCCTGCAGATTGGGGAAATATCATCATCAACCCCACATCTGACAGAGGGCTAATATCCAAAATCTACAAAGAACTCAAGAAATTAAATGCCAAGAAACCAAATAATCCAATCAAAAAATGGGGAACAGAGATAAACAGAGAATTCACAAAGGAGGAATCCCTAATGGCTGAGAGACACTTGAAGAAATGCTCAGCATCCTTAATCATTAGAGGAATGCAACTCAAGATGACTCTGAGATTCCATCTCACACCTGTCAGAATGGCTAAGAACAAAAGCTCAAATGACAGCACATGCTTGCGAGGGTGTAGAGAAAGAGGAACCCTCCTCCACTGCTGGTGGGAGTGCAGGCTTGTGTAACTGAAGGGAATGAAAATTATTAAAAAGACCCCCTAAGTCGGCAGTAGAGCCAGGCCAGCCGCCAGGTGGTTCCCGAAACTTAGCTGACCATAAAAGGGTGGAACCAAGAATGTAGGTCATACGGGTCATGAGCCCAGGGCTCCAGGAACTAGCTGGCCACAAAGCAGATGACTATCATGGACCCCCAGGGTTTCAGGAACCGGCTGACCACAAAGCCGATGGTGAAGTAAGATTAAATTCATTCCTGAGAAAAACAGGTGTAGGATGTTTCCTGCTGACTAACTAATGGGCTGGTACATTCTACCTGCATTCCCCCTCACCCCCTTCAGTTATGGTAAACAATGGGCTGGTACATTCCACCTGTATTTCCCCTCTCCTCTTGGGTTGTGGTAAACAATGGGCTGGTACATTCCACCTGTATTTCCCCTCTCCTCTTGGGTTGTGGTAAACAATGGGCTGGGCTGGTACTTTCCACTGGTAGTTCCCCTCACCCCTTTGGGTTGTAGTTTAAATACTCTACTCTCCCCCAAATTGTGGGCGAGACTCCTACCCCTGGGTGGGATACGAGTTGCGCCCTCAGTGCACTGAGCCCCCCCCCCCCGGGTCTTTCATAACTACTATGGAGAGCAGTCTGGCGATATCTTAGAAAAGTTGGAATAGCTTTGCCTCAGGACCCGCCATACCACTTCTGGGTATACACCCAAATGACTCCTCACAGAATCACGAGGAAGTTTCCTCATCTATGTTCATAGCAGCCTTATTTATAATAGCTAGAAACTGGAAACAACCCAGATGTCCCTCAACCAAAGAATGGATTAAAAAACAGTGGTACATCTACACAATGGAATATTACTCAGCTATCAGAAACAATGAAATTATGCAATTTGCAGCCAAATGGATGGAACTAGAGAAGCTCATCCTGAGTGAGCTAATCAGAAGGATGCACATGGCATCTATTCACTCATAGTCGGATTTTAGCTATATAGTACAGGATATCTATACTACAACCAACACACCAAGGGAAACATGGAAATAGACTTTTTGTTTGTTTATTTGTTTGTTTTTTTAGTTTTTGCCCCTGGCAATGTGACACTTTTCACTGGTGGTACTGCCTTGTAGGCCCCCAGTGTATGTATGAGGAGGCTCTTGGCCTTCATATAACTTCTGAACTGGGGCAAGGCCTGTTATGTAGGGACACTCCATTCCAGAGGAGTGGGATGGAAGGGTTAGGGGGTAGAGGGTGCGAGGGTGGGGCTGGGAAGGGGGGAAAGAGGACAATATGATGGTGATATAAACTGAAGCAACAAATAAATAAATTTCTTAATAAATAAATAAATAAAAATGTACAATATACCTGGTCTATTACTGAAGAAATTCATGGTCACAAGAGTAGTGTATACACTCTCACCCTGCAGACACCAAAAGTTTGTAGGATCTAAGTCCTTTATACAAAATGACTTAGTACTTAAATATAGCTTATATATGTTCTCCTGCATGCTAGTATATCAGCCTATATGATACTATGTACAATGGAAATACTATTTAAGTAATTATATAAAATGCTGTTGAGGGAACACTAACATGGAAAATGATTGTACATGTTTAGTAACATACAATTTAGTTTATTTTTTTCTTTATTTTTGAGAATTTGATATACATGTATACTGTAAAATATGAGCATATGTCCCTCTGCCATTTTAATCCTATAACTACTCCCATACTCATTAAACATGCCCCACTTCTAACTTCATGCCTGTTTTTTGTAACTCAGTATTCTAATTTGCTTTCAATTTTGATTGATACCATGAACAAGGACAGCTTGTGGAGAAAAGGGTTTATTTCAGATTTGGGGCTTATAATTCATCATGAAGGTACGTCAGGGGAGGAACTCAAGCAGGAACCTGGAGGCAGGAGCTGAAGTAGAGGTCATGGAGAAATGTAGCTCACTGATTCACTTTTATGGCTTGCTCAGCATGCCTTCTTAGACAACACAGGGTTATCTACCAAGGAGTGGGACTGCCTACAGTACACTGGGTCCACCTACATCAATCATTAATTTAAAAAAAAAGTTCATGGACATGCCTACAGACAAATTTGATGGAAGCACTTCCTTAAATTAGATCCCCTGTTCTCAGGTGATTCTAGTGTGCGTCAAGTTGACAGAAACTAACAAGTGTGCCCACTCAGTCCAGCTAGTGCTGCTCAAATGGGTGTGGGTGTGGGACCAATCAGTAGTGTACAAGAAACCTACCAGTGTCTACACCATCAAAAGAGAATAATTTTCCATTCCCCAACAACTATCAACGATGTTGGAACAGGTTTGAACCATAGCCTATTGGATCCATAGATATGAGCTCGCAGATAGATACTGAGAACCAACACTATCTGCCAATGCCTGATTTAGATTTGCTACTAACTTGCAATCAGCAGATAGGTAAGCCTGAAATTAAGTTAGCTGAAATTATGTACTTGAGTATTGCTAGTGATAGATACTTAGAAAGATCAAATTTCCACATTATTATTTACTTTTTGTTTTCTAAGAAGATATGTGGTTCAATAAACAGTAGAGAATGTTAAATGACAGTTATGAAAAAGGGAATTATGTTGACATAAAATCCATAAAAATACATTTTAAAAGCCTCTTTAGTATTCTCTGAGTTCATTCCAGCCTTAATGAACAGAGAACATCTCTGAACAATGTGTTTGCCAGTATCCACATGTGTCTACTAAACACCTGAATTCTGTACATTGTGTAGAGAGACAGGCTGTAGCAAACTGAATTAATGAAGCTGAGTGGAAAGAAAAGAATGCAAATTATCTTACAGTTTTTGTGCTGATAATAATGTTGGAACAATATCATTTAAACATATAGGTTTTAATGAAGTATGTTATTGAAGTTAATTTTATTTGTTTATTTTTTAAATTTTAATGCCTATATTAGTACTTAAACCACATGTGTGACTTATACTTGCTTTGATATAGAATGATGTATTGCAACTAGGCACAGCAGAAAAATTATGAGGTGAAAGAGAAGAGAAACCCTATTGTAAAATGCACATGACTTTTGAACATCATATGAGTTCCTTTATAAAAGATGTTTCCCTGGTTTGCCCAGAGGCATCTCTGGTTTCCAGAACTCCGGATAGGCTGTTTACTCACAGAATTTTCCAACTTTCTCAGTGTGCTCCCTACTATCCCCAATTTCCAGTCTCCTTCTCTTTGCTGTGTCCCAGTCCCTAATTTGGTCAGAGATCTCTTGCTTGACCTGAGGTGTTGACCAGCTTCCAGAACTCCAGGTAGGCCACTTGCCCTTGGACCTCCCCAACTCTCTCAGTGGCCCTACACTCTATCCCTCTATACCCTTCTCCTCATAGCCCTGCCTGAGTCCCTAACATGGGCAGAATCCTCTGCTCAACCACAGGCACACAAGCCAGAAGACCAGAGATGAAACAGAAACCAAGGAACAAAACACCCATCCAACAAAAATAAACCCAGAAATTGGCACTTAAACCTATGATAACCCCACACCTAGATGCCTAGATGCTAGAGGACGAACACAATAAACAACATCCAGGGTGAAAGACAGAACCAGAACTGAGTTATCCTACTATAATAAGCCCTGGATATTCCCAGACAGCTGAAGCACAAAATGATCCTAAAACCAACTTTTTGAATATAATAGAGGTCCCTAAATAGGGAATGAATAAATACCTTAAAGAAATTGATGATAAGACAAACACATAATTGGAGGAAATTAGTAAATCTCTTAAAGTAAGCCAAGGCATCCAAGAGTAAAAGGGTAGAAGGAAACAAATTAAACTGTCCAAAACCTAAAATAGAAAAATAGAAGAAAATAACTAAAACACAAACTTATGTAATTATGGAAAAGAAAAACTTAGGAATATCAACAGGAACTACAGAAATAAACTTCACCAACAGAATACAAGAGATGGAAGAAAGAATCTCAGAAATTGAAGATATGATAGAAGAAATTGATATGGAGTCAAAGAAAATGTAAAATCTTAAAAAGTTTGTGACAAAAACATCCAGGAAATCTGAGACATTCTCAAAAGACCAAACCTAAGAATAATAGGAATGGAAGAAGGAGATGAATCCCAGCTAAAAGGCTCAGAAAATATACCCAACAAAATTACAGAAGATAATTTTTCTAACTTAAAGAAGGAGATGCCTATGAAGGGACAAGAAGCGTACAGAACACCAAATAGACTGGACCAGAAAAGAAAGCCCCCTCACTATATAATAATCAAAATACTAAACATACAGAACAAAGAAATATTATCAAAAGCTGCAAAGAAAAACAGCAAATAACATATAAAGGTGTCTGCATATTAGAATTACATCAGAATCCTCAGTGGAGACTCTAAAAGCCTGCGCAGTTTGTTGTGGACTCTAGGATACCACAAATGCAAGCCCAGACAATTATACCCAGAAAAACTTTCAATAACCATAGATGAAAAAAAAGTATTCGATGATAAACTTAAATTTAAGCAATATCTCACTACAAACCCAATTCTATAGAAGGTACTATAATGAAAACTCCAACCTAAGGAGCCTAACTCTGTTTTCCCAGGAAAACAGAGGAAATAAATAATCTCACACCAGAAAAACCAAAACAAAGGAAGTGCACACACACACACACACACACACACACACACCCCATTACAACCACCACCATCACCACCACCAACAACAAAAACAAAATATAGGAATTGGTCATTGATATATCTCAATATCAATGAAGTCAATTCCCCAATAAAAAGACATAGACTAACAGAAAATGGATTTGAAAACATGATCCATCCTTCTGCTGCATACAAGAAACTGAGCTCAGGGTAAAGGGTTGAAAAAAAAGATATTCCAAGCAAATGGACCTTAAAAAACACATTGTTGCAATTCAAATATTTAATAAAACAAGCATCAAACAAAAATTAATCAAAAAAGATGGGGAAGGAAACTTCGTAGTCATCAAAGGAAAAATCCACCAAGATGATCTTTCAATTCTTAACATCATTGCCCCAAATGTAAGGATACTCACATTTGTAAAAGAAACATTACTAAAGTTTAGATTACACACACTGACTGCCACGCATTGGCAGTGGGAGGCTTCAATACCTGACTCTCACTAACACACAGTTAATCCAACCAAAAATGAACCTGATAAATCCTGGAGCTAATAACAGACATTATAAACCAAATAGACCTAAAGGAAAGCTACAGGACATTTCACCCAAACACAAAATAACATACCTTCTTCTGCAAGTCACGGAACTTTCTCCAAAGTGACCACATACTCATTCACAAAGCATGTCTCAACAGGTACAGGAAAATTAAAATAAGCCCCAGCATTCTATCAGACCAACTCGAAGTCAAGCTGGATTTCAACAAATAAAGAGACTGTTCAGACTGCTCAGCGTGCTCAGAGCACCCAGTCTCCAGGACCAAACAACTACCAGGTTTTTGGCCTCTCACATGCGACTGAGTTGTTATTCTTTCAAAGTAAGCTCATTTAATACGTTTTAATATATGTTATATCTGTATGTAGAAATTGGGCATTTAAATTATTTACTAGTATTTATATTAATAGTTAATTGGTTGGCCGTTGTTAATATTTAACCCACCATTATAAATGAGCACACAGAGACCTGATGGATTTTAACAAGCCTTGGCCTGGACTGAGCAATCTTAGCCCATCTAAGCTAGTTCTTAATTCTATTCCCCAAAATGGCCCCATATATACCTATGTCCCCTGGGCTGTTATTCTCCATGCTATGCCAATGTTCCAGGCCACGTGGAATGATCTTTCATCTACTCCATAACATGTCTTCTTTCTCCTTGCTTCTTCTACTCTTGGAGGTTTCTTCTGGAGGCCCTTCTTGATCTACTGGAGGCTTCTCTTCCCAAGATGTTCTCTGTCTCAGAAGCCTGAGCACCTTAGTCCTGCTTACTTCTGTCTTTCCCAATCTCAGGCCTCAGCACTTATTTAACCAATCAGAGAAAGTAACAGACAGCAAGTAGGACCAATTAATTAACATTTAGAATGCATAATATCACCCCATCATCTGTACACATTTGGTTCTCATCCTCTACAGATCCTTAACTAATACAGAAGTATAAAATCCATAGTGTATAAGGAACTTGAAATTTTTAACATGTATTATAGTTTTTTTAAGTTGGACAAGTCTGTATAAAGTCTTTCAAGAAACTTAAATTCCCAACAAATACATGAAAAAGGTCAAAATCTTCAGGTATCAGGGAAATGAAAATTAAAACTACAAATACAGAGTGATATTAACCATAAGAAGTGAAATTTGTCATCTGCAGTAAAATGGATAGAAACACATGACTTTGCCAAGTGAAATAAGGATAAAAAGGCAAGTACTACACATTTTATTTCATAAGAGGCTAAAAACTGTTCAATTGAAAGTAGTAATTAGCAGGTACTGGGAAGGGTGATGGGGAAGGTATAAAGAGGAGGGACTAATTGACTCATGCAGTCTATGTAAATATCTTAACACTCTGCCACATTCATGAATACAATTAATGTATTAATAAATTCAAAGGCTATTAAATGTCTCTCAAGATGTCTACCAAAAAAAAAAAAGAAAAAAGAAAAAAGAAAAAGCAGGAAAAATACAAACTCATGTGAACTGACAACTCTATACTGAGTGAGTACTGGATCAAGGCAAAAAAAAAAGGTTAAGAACTTTCTAGAAATCAGTGAAAATGAATGCTTATGGAACACAATGAAAGCAGTGCTAAGAGGAAAGTTCATAGCACTAAGTGCCTACATACATAAACAAAACAAAACAACAACAAAAACTGGAATGCTTTCATACTAAAAACCTAACAGCACAACTGAAAGCTGGAGGTCAAAAAGTAACCACACCCAAGAGGCAGTGAGAAACAATTCAACTGAGGAATGAAATTAATAATGTAGAAACAAAGAGAAAAATAACAAAAAAGTCAATGAAACAAAGCATAGGTTCTTTGACAAAATCAACAAGATAGGAAACTCTTCATCCCAACAAACTAATAGATAGAGAATATACAAATTAACAAAATCACAAATGAAATGGGGGACATAACAACAGACACCGAGGATATACAAAGAACCATTATGTCATACTTTAAAAACCTGTGCTCCACAAAATTGGAAAAAATAAAGGAAATGGATAATTTCCTCAATAAATACCCCTTACAATAGTTATATCAAGAACAGATGAACAGTTTAAATAGACCTATAAGGCATAGTAAAATAGAAATAGTCATTTAAAAAGTTCCAACCAGCTAAGGTCACTGACATAGACTCCCTGGACCCTCCTCCATCCCAGGTCTTCTGGCATGTCTTAGAGATGCCCACCTCACCTGCTGATTTCCATTCTCTGTCTCTGTCTCTCTCTCTCTCTCATGTGCATGCCCCTCTCTCCCCATTTCTTTTTTAAAATTTTAACAAAATATAAAGAGTTTTCAAGTTAATATGAAATCAGTTTCTTCTTAAAACTACTAAATGAATTTCAAACACATATTTTAATCAGGCTGTACCAAGCATCCAAGATCATCTTATGTCAAAAGAGTACTTATGTGTGTTAATTCCATTTGGTTAATCTTATAATCATGTTCAATAATGCCCTTAGGCTAAGACCTCTGGGATCTGTTTTTGGAAATGTGCTTTTAGGAATCACTTAAACTTTATTAGGAATAATAGGTGCTGTAGAACTAAACCAAAGCTTGTTTGACTTTGTTGAAACTATTGTTGCATGCGCACACTATTGTTTTGTTTGACCATCCTGGCTTTTCTAATAATTTTGGTGCTTAAAGTGGCATTTTAGGTTCTTAGTTACTATTGGAATGTGAAATAATATGTTTACCAAAAGGTGACATTAAACAGGCTTTATACCAATCTATGGAAATTTGCATTTATTCTATGGGGTAAACACTAATAAATTTAATTTAATAAATAAAACAAAGAGATACAGAGGTGCAGTTCCTTAATCGCAGCACTCAGGAGAACTAACAAACAAAACAAAAAGGTTGATCTCTGTGATTTGGAGGCCAGGCTGGTCTACAGAGCAAGTTCAGACCAACCAGGGCTACATAGTAAGATCCTGTATCAAAAACAAACAAACTACTAACTAACTAACTATCTAACTAACCAACAAAGAAACAAACAAACAAACAAAGAGAATAGATTTTTGTCAGACTAGAATGAAAATAGAGCTTGAATCAAATCTCCAGATCAAAACCAGAGTATAACTTGCTTTCCGAAGTCCTCATCTGTACCAGCTACTTGAAGACTGTGTTCAAGATGTATTGTATGAGAGAAGAATAAATTAAAAAAAAAAGGAATTTAAAATGTTATTCCTGTAGAGATAGAGATCCTCTTCCCATCTTGCCTACATCTCTCTGGTTACATAGCCTCTAGTCATTCTCCAAAGAAGACTGTATTTTCTTGAATGTATCCTTTTCATGTTCAGTGTCACTATTTTCAATATCTTGTATTCTATTCTATTCTTGAAATCACTTAACCCAAGAACTTATCATTGTCTGTCATCTGATGAGCAAAAATAAAATCCTTTGATTTTGTTGTACCATACCTATTATTCTTAATAAAGTTTAAGTGATTCCTAGAAGCACAATTCATTAGGAGAAGTCTAAAAATCTTTTCAAGGCATTGTGGAAGATAACTTGAAATCTCAAGTTATTCCATTCATATGTGAATAAAACTTGATAGTATCTTCTTAAAGCCAACAAAATGCTAATAATTTCTAAGAAAAAACAGTAATTAGTTGTGAATATGAAAATGACCTTTTATGATCTAATAATATTAGTAGTCAAATTCTAATTAACCATGCTAAGAGAATAAATTATCTTTTGATTCTCAAATATAAATGGATGTTAAAAGAAAATAAAACCAGAAATTTAAAGAAGCACTTGACAGTGCAATATACATCATAGTATTTTTGAGATTGTTACCTATTAAAAAAACTTTCTAATTTTATCAATTTTGTGATGTATTTGTCTCCTGATAGTTATTCAAATAATTCTTTGTTACCCTTCCCTTTGTTCCTGCAAGTCACTATGTATGTTCATAATTACTTTTGAGGATATAATCTCTCACTTAAAGAAGACAGAGGAAATTAAATGCCAAGAAACCAAATAATCCAATCAAAAAATGGGGAACAGAGCTAAATAGAGAATTCACAAAGGAGGAATCCCTAATGGCTGAGAGACAGCTCAACATCCTTAATCATCAGAGAAATGCAACTCAAGACGACTCTGAGATTCCATCTCACACCTGTCAGAATGGCTAAGATCAAAAGCTCAAATGACAGCACATGCTGGTGAAGGTGTGGAGAAAGTGGAACCCTACTCCATTGCTGGTGGGAGTGCAAGCTTGTACAACCTCTATGGAAATAAGTCTGGTGATATCTTACAAAACTTGGAATAGTTCTACCTCAAGACCCAGGCATACCACTCTGGTTATACATCCAAATGATTACACACCATACCACAAAGAAGTTTCCTCATCTATGTTCATAGCAGCCTTATTTGCAATAGGTAGAAACTGGAAACAACCCAGATGTCCCACAACTGAGGAATGGATTAAAAAAAAAAATCTGTGGTTCATCTACACAATGGAATTCTACTCAACCATCAGAAACAACGAAATCCTGCAATTTTCAGCCAAATGGATGAAACTAGAGAAACTCATCCTGAGTGAGCTAATCCAGACTCAGAAGGATGCACATGGCATCTATTCACTTGTAATCTGATTTTAGCCATATAGTACATGATAACTATACAACAACGAATGCAACAAAGAGAACATGGACATAGACTTTTTCTTTTTCTCCCTGTCAAGGAGACACTTTGCCCTAGTGGTGCTGCCTTGTAGGCCCCCAGTGTATGAGGAGGCTCTTGGCCCTCATATGACTGCTGAACTGGGGCAGGGGACTGTTATGTAGGGACACTCCACTCCAGAGGAGGAGTGGGATGGAAGGGATGGGGGTAGAGGGTGGGATGAGGTGTGGAAAGAGTACAATGTGATTGAGATGTAACCTGAAGTAATAAATAAATATAAAAAAGAAGACTGATAAAGATGTATATATCTCTGCTTATCCTCTACAGTGGTCAAGTATGGAAACCTATTTATCAGTATCTTAAAGTAACTATGGTGGTATAGGAAATGTGTGTTTCTGCATTGTTGTTGTTGTTGTTTTCATTTATTAGTTAGTGTGTGCTTGTGTATCCATGAGTGTGAATGAATATGCAAGCACTTAAATTGGTACATATACGGAAGTCAGAGCACAACGTTCAGTGTTGGTTCTCTCCTACCATCATGAATTTTGGGATCTGCCTCAGTTTTCCAGGATTGCAGAGCTAATGCTTTTGCCCACTAAAACATCTGATTGACTCTGTGTCTTCTTTTTAAGATTCAGCTATTTCTCTGGTTGCAAAAAATACTGTTATATTTATGATTCAAAACTACTTTTTACACGAAAATTATTAGTTTATCTGTGCTCCATATATAGCATTTAAAGGTAATTTACTGAATCTCCGAGAGAACACTTGAAATTTTTCTCGAATGACGAACAGCAGCTTAAATAATTCAGAAGTTTGCTTTTTACCTGATGTCATTTAAGTGTCATAATTAGTCATGAGACAATATATGTAAAGTAACAATTTAGAAGCTGATATAAAACAATATAGAATAACAGGAGTTTAATTTTCATGCATAATTTCTCCTGGAAAACACATCATGAGGGGAAATAGCTTTGAAAAAGTTCACTGAGGATTGCCATTTAGTTAATTAACTTAACCATTTTCATTAGCAGACAAAATATTGACTTTAGAATAATGTCTGCTTAATTTCTTTCAGGTAGTGAATATGCATGAAACATCATCAAAGGTAAAGGAAAAATAAAGATACTATTAGGTAAGAAATAAAATTAAGAAATGGGACAAAGTCAGAACACTATGTGGACTTCATTCACAAACATTTGTTTGAAGCATGTTCTAAACTTTAAAGATATGACCTTGGCATTGGCACAATATTTTAGCTGCTTAGCCTAAGTTTTATAATAATCTCAGTTCTATAAGAGTACATTTCTAAATTGGTTGGTGAAGACTAAGACAATGCATAAACCAAGTGAACTGAATATAATTTTCTGCTTCAATTGGAAAGCTAGTCTTTTGAAAAATAGAGTCACATTTTAACCCTCTTTTGGTCATGCTCATTTTATGTGCCTTCTTTATATTAAAAGAGCTAAAATCACTAGGAAGCTGTTGATTTTTTGGTTAGGGGAATCTCATCAGTAAGACTGAAATAAAGTTAAGTTCATCATAACCAAGTAATGAACACACATGTGATAAAATTGAAATAATATTTTCATTTTTTCACTTAATATCAAATGTACACAGTGGAGTTCTTTACTGTGATATTTGAGTGTGATTTTGTTGCCTCCAGGATTTTGAAAGCCAGAAGGCTTATGAAGTAATTTTCATGAATTTGAAATATGATGATAAACATTTCATGGAGTAAAGAATTAGTTTCTTAACCAAAACATCCTTTTTTAAATAATTTATTTTTTATTTCTTCAAGTTACATCTCAATCACAATCCCCTCCCTACTCCCCCCTCCAGTCCCACCCTTCCACCCTTCTCCCCCTCAACCCCCTCATCCTCTTCCCATCTTTTTTTTTTCTTTTTATTTTAAGGTATTTCTTTTTTACCCCAATAGCTCTCCCTTTCAGTCCAAAAAAATGGTTCTTTTTCTTATAACTATAAATACAATACAAAACAACAGAATTAAATAGGCCACAATTATAAGAGTTATATGGCTTAGCATACATTCCCAATGTCCAGTCCATATGTATTTGGCACCTGACTTTAACATTCTACTATCTAACCCTCTCCATGAGTTTAAAGTTCTATATCTAACTCAGCTTTCATACTAACTTGCCTCACAATTCTTCTTAGATCCAGAACACCTTCTTGATTCCTAAACAACTCAAAATTTACCTATGAGACTCTAGCTACCTATTCTTCAACCACCTCAGAGACCTGAGAGGGATATATATATCTGCTTATATAGGAAGTGCAGGGCCTGCAGCTTCCAAAACTAAGAAATGACATACCAGTGGCTGCCTGGACAGTTCCCATTTTCTCTCCATACATTACAGCATCAATCTTCAGCCATTTGGCCCCGTTTCTCTGACAGACATTGATTTTAGAGCAGGAATTATGAAGGACTTACCTACCCTGTCTTGGAAGAGCTAGGCTGTCGACTTATCTGCTTCCAAGTTTTGTCCTTTTTGGAGAGAAGTCTGTCTATAGTTGAAGCAAGGAGTTTTTCTTGCCAAGAGAAAGGCTTACCACCAATTCAATCATATCCCACTGGAGATTCTTCGATGCTCATCTTCTACTTGGAGTAGAATAGGGGGTGCTGTCAGGAGCTGACATGTCTCGATATCAAAAAATCTTAAGTTAAGAAAACATCTTTGAATGCCATATTCTCCAGATCTCTTGAGGTTTTTGAAGATGCCCTATCCATCTCTTATATTTAGATAAGCAAATATTGCTTGTCTCTTAGCAACTTGATTTCTGAGTAGCTTAGAAAATAACTGTGATAGACTGTCATAGTAACTAACAAAATGACACGTTTTCATGACTATTAGTTTCCGTTTCTTAAGTATCCTAAACAGTTTATGACGGTTGGTAGCAAGAGGCCAAAACTTGACATTTCATTTTTAAGCATTACTAGGAACAATACCTTTAAGAAGCGTTACTCTTAATTTTGTATCAATATACAAAGATCAATACCAAAACATTCTTAAGCAGATCATGAAGCAGAATCAAGTGGGCAGGGTTTTTGCTTTAGTATGTACATCCAAGTCCTAGGGTAGCAAACCTCATTTTGTCTGTAACAGATTCTGGTTTTTATTTTTAAGTTATTTATTTACTTTACATCTTCATCACAGCTTCTCCACCCTCCTCTCATCCCAGTCCCTCTCTCACTTCACCTCCATCTCCCACCTTTCCTCCCCTTCCTCTCAGAAAACGGGAGAACTCCCATGGATATCCACCAGTTTTGGATATCAGGCTGCAGTAAGACAAGGTGCATTTTCTTTTATTGAGACTAGACAAGACAGCCCAGTTAGGAGAAAGGGATCCAAAGGCAGGGAATGCAGTCAAAGACAGCCCCTGCTCCTGCTTTAAGAGTCTCACATAAGCTGATATGTAGGGGACCCCACACCAGAGGAGTAGGATGGGGGGAGATGGGGGAGGGTGGGAAGGTGAGAGAGTGGGCCTGGGAAGGGTGGAGAGAGAAAGGAGTGTGATGGAGATGTAATTTGAAGTAATAAACAGTAAAAAAAAAAAGATACAATACTGAGTGGAAAGGGAAGAGGATGGATCTAGGAAGAATTGAGGGAAAGACAGTGAAAAAGGTCAAAACGTGTTATACAGAATCCTTAAGAGGGCAATAAAAAAATCATTCACCATGAAAAAAACTAGTCCCACTTGAAGACCCAGGTGCACAACTGTTCCATATATGCAGAGGACATCAGTCAGTTCCATTCATGCTCTCTGGTTGCCAGGTCAATCTGTATGAGCCCCTATGGGCCCAGGTGAGTTGATTCTGTATGTTTTCTTGTGTTATACTTTGCCTCCTTTCTTCCTTCCTCCCCCTCTGTCAGAGGATTCCCTAAGCCCAGACTAATGTTTGGCTGTGGGTCTCTGCATCAGTTTCCATCAGCTGCTGGGGCAAGTCCCTCAGATGCCAGTTGGGTTAGGATCCCATCTGAGTACAACAGAGTCTTATCAGCAAAATTTCACTTATACAGTTAAGATTTGGAAACAGATACCTAGATCACAGCTGTTAGAATATCTCTGCTATTAAAATCCACACAGAATACAATGACCATTAGTAGAAAAAAATTGCACTTTTTCTGTGTTAACATTTTGGCCCTAATTTCAATTGGGTTTCACATCAAGTTTACTAAGTGTTAAACTGGAGTCAAGTATAGCATATAAAAATAAAATAAAATAAATTTATAGTATACTAACCCAAATAAATTGTTTGCATGCCTTGATTTAATGATCTGCTTTACCACTTAAAGCTATCTGATCTCTGTGACATAAGATAGTTCTGTAAGGTTATATACTCTTTTGTAGAATAGAACCCATAATTTTCACAATATCTATACCTTGTGGTTCTTTTCACCTTGTTCTATATTCATTCCATAGTCTTACTTTATTTTTTATTATATTGAAACTGGCATTTATCCTCTTAATTTTCATTCTCCTTCAGCAGAGGGTTTGTTCAGGCCATTATCATGTAGGCTGTTAGAAAAAAAGTACCTTAAACTGGTTTGTAGACATCTCTAGTCTCCATTGGAAATACAACTACTTTGGCATTGTCTCCTGATTCAATGTTCTAAAACAAAATTCAGTTCTTAAAAGAGAGTCTGTCCTTTCAAGATAAATTGCCAGGACTGTTTTTGTATGTGAATACAGGAAAAGGTCAAATAATCCATTCTCATATAGAGATTCTAGTGCATTCTGCCAGGGAGACATAGAACATGGATGGCAGAACCAAAACTTTCCTTCAGAAAATATTTATCCATGGGCTGGAAATGTATAGCCTAGTGGTTGACCACTTGCCTAACATGTGAGAGATCATGCATCCCATGCCCAGCAGTACAAAATAAATAAAATCATGGGGTGGGAAACATTAGAGGTCACTTAACTACTATTGATGGACCTATGATAGAAGCAGCTGAGTGTATTACTTTAATGGGACAGAGTTGTGTTTAAGAATTACTAATGACAGCTACTGCTTTCAGCTAGAAGATATAGATTCAAAATTCTATCACTTGGTAGTCAAAGTTTTTAAAGCCTCTGTGAAAACATACCTTTCCAGTTTTGAACACTCACCTTACTTGATTTGGGAGCAATCCTGCCAAAATATGTTATTTATAGTCTTTCTTCTTGTAATTGTGCTTTTCTCTTGATTGTTTAAAATATGACTTCAGAATGGAATAGTGACTATGTAAGACCTTCTTTATTACTTTGGTACAAATCAATTTTGCTCTGCTATAGTATCTTTTAAACATTACATGTCCTTAGCCATCTTGTGTAAATCTATCCTCTGTT
>CAJQZJ010001406.1:384444-401321 GCA_907164525.1 Lophiomys imhausi
CAGTTAGCTCTACCTCTGCCTCATGGTTGTTGTCTCAGGGTGTAAGCAAACATCCCATCTGCTCCTCCAGCTCCATGCTTATCTGCCTGTTGCCATGCTCCCCTCCATGATGATCATGGACTCACTCTCTGAAACTGTGAGCAAGCTCACAATGAACTCCTTCTTTCTGTAAGTTGTCTTGGTCATGGTATCTCTTCACTAATATCTAATATCTATAAATATACTAATATAATATATATTATTCAGCATTTATTCACTACTATATATTATTAATGTTTATGAATATATATACATATGTATTAAAAATTAAGTAATAAACAGGGACCACAGACTGTCTAACAAAATGTCCAGTATCACTGGGCAGTGGTGGCACAGGCATTTAGGAGGTATAGGCAGCAGGCAGGAAGATCTCTATAAGTTTGAGGCCAGCTTGGTCTACAGAATGAGTTCTAGGACAGCTAAGGCTACACTGAGAAACTCTGTCTCAAAAAAAAAAAAAAAAAGAGAGGGAAAAGTTTATTAGGCCTGCCCAGTCCAGCCTTTATATCGGTGGATGTGCCTAGTCTTACTACAACTTGATATGTCATATTTGTCTGATAGCCAGGGGAGACCTGCCCTTTTCTAAAGACAAATGAAGGAGGAGTAGATCCAGGGTAATTTGGAAGTATGTGGGGAGGGATTTGGTGAAGAGGAAGGAGGGAAAACTTCTGTTCAGGTGTAATATATGATAGAAGAATAATAAAAACTTGTATATTTAAAAATAATATCTGTTATGTAAAAGATTCTTAGAATTGCTTTTAATATAGATAGTTATTGCAAAATAGAGCATATAAAAATGTCACACTATGTAAATGGTGGAAATAGTAATTTCTTCTACCTTATCCTGCTTAACAAATTATATTTGACATAACTTCTCATTATCAAATTACTTATTTCCAAATCTTCTATAGTTTTAAAATCAGGCTATTGTGAAGGGTATTGTTTCTCTGATTTCTTTCTCAGCCCTTTTATCTTTTGTATAAAGAAGGGCTGCTGATTTTTTTGAATTAATTTTGTATCCAGCCACCTTTTTGAAGGTGTTTATCAGTGGGAGGTGTTCTCTGGTGGAATTTTTGGGGTCACTTATGTACACTTATATAATCTGCGAATAGGGATACTTTGATTTCTTCCTTTACACTTTGTATCCCCCTGATCTCCTTTAGTAGTCTTATTGCTCTAGCAAGAACTTCAAGTACTAGGTTGAAGAGATATGGGGAGAGTGGGCATCTTTGCCTAGTTCCTGATTTTAGGGGAAATGATTTATGTTTCTCTCCATTTAATTTGATGTTGGCTACTTGCTTGCTATATATTGCCTTTATTTTTATTTCTAGGTATGGTCCTTGTATGCATGATCTCTCCAGGACTTTCAGCATGAAGGGCTGTTGGATTTTGTCAAATGCTTTTTTTAGCATCTAGCAAGATGATCATGTGTTTCTTTTTCTTTCAGTTTGTTTATATGGTGAATTCTGCTGATGGATTTTCATATGTTGACCACCCCTGCATTCCTGGGATGAAGCCTATGTGACCATGGTGTATGATACTTTTGATGTGTTCTTGGATTCGGTTTGCCAGTATTTTATTAAGTATTTTTGAATCTATGTTCATGAGGGAGATTGGTCTGAAGTTCTCTTTGTTTGTTGGGTCTTTGTGTGGTTTAGGAATCAGGGTGACTGTGGCCCTATAGAATGAGTTTGGCAGTGTTCCTTCTGATTCTATTTTGTGGAAGAGTTTGAGGAGTATTGGTATTAGCTCTTCTTTGAAGGTCTAGTAGAATTCTGTGCTGAAACCATCTGGCCCTGTGCTATTTTTTGGTTCAGAGATTTTTAATGACTGTTTCTATTTCCTTAGGGGTTATAGGACTGTTTAATTTGTTAACTTGATCTTGATTTGACTTTGGTATATGGAATCTATCAAGAAAATTGTCCATTTCGCTTAGATTTTCAAATTTTGTGGAGTACAAGTTTTTAAATAAGTCCTAAAGAATTTTTGGATTTCCTCAATGTCTGTAGTTATTGCCCCCTTTTCATTTCTGATTTTGTTGATTTTGGTATTATCCCCCTGCCTTTTAGTTAGATTGGCTAAGGGTTTGTCTATTTTCTTGGTTCCGTTGATTCTTTATATTGTTCTTTTTGTTTCTTAGTTGTTGATTTCAGCCCTGAGTTTGATGGTGAAAATCAGATCCTATTACTGTGAGTCAGATTTTAGAGTTGCTTGTTTTCATACAGTCTTTTATAATTATTGAACTTTTTTTGAGAAGCAAGAGTAAACCAAAGTGTAGTAGATAGCATGCACAAATGAAAACATTTGTTTAATGTAGAAAACAATGCCCACTAATTAATGTCCCTTTGTATTTTTCTCAAGAAAGTCTAAAACTAAGAACTATCTAAGTTAGTGCTGTTGCCCATGGTTGCTTCCCAGAATTGGAAGGTAACACCCTATTGCTGAAGTTACCACACATTTTGGACACAAGACATTTAAATCCCCAGCATTCAT
Organism: Lophiomys imhausi; assembly: GCA_907164525.1. Lineage (NCBI taxonomy): Eukaryota > Metazoa > Chordata > Mammalia > Rodentia > Muridae > Lophiomys > Lophiomys imhausi. The sequence goes on from CAJQZJ010001406.1 coordinate 386,977, forward strand.
GTAAAAAGATGGGGACACTGAAAATACACATTGAAAGAAAGAGCATCTTTTACCCATGATGTTGAGGAATATGGTTGTATACATGTAGGGGAATGAAAGTATACTCTTGTCTCTCACCCTACATAAAAAGCAATTTCAAATGGACCAATGACTTCCATGTAAATTTGGAAACTTTGAATGTAGCAGAAGAAAAGATAAGGAGCATGTTATAATATAACCAATTACTCTCTAAATAGAAGACTTCAATGGTTCAATAAATGAGCCCAGCAATTGACAAATGGAATCTCACGAATCTTAAACGTTTCTGTACGATAAGTAAAAGCATACACAGAGTGAAGAGGGCAACTTGTAGTTTGGGAGATTATCCTTTCTAGTTGTGCATTTGAAAAAGGATTACTAACTAGAATGCTGAAAGAACTTAAAAAAAAACGTTAAGAGAACAAAAAAAAATCACTAATAAAATGGACCACATACATGAACAGCGAATTCTAAAAATAAATGGTTATTAAACACTATAGCAGCTAGATATCGGGGAAATTCAACTTAAAACTACTTTGTGATTCCAACTCTCCCTAACCAGGAAACAAATGGTAGCATAGATGTAGGGAAAGAGGACCACGCAATAACTGCTAGTGTGAATGCAAACGGGTGCAGATACCATAGAAATGAGTGTGAAAGTTCCTCAACAATCTAGAACTACAACTACCTTATGACTTACCTATATATATACCACTCAACAGCAATTACGCAATGACTCTATACTATTCCAAAGATACTTGTACATGTATGTTCATTAATGCCTCTTTATTCATAGTAGCTAGGAAAATTGGTTTAGTCTAGCTCTCCATTAATGTATGAAAAGTTTATGAAGATGTGGTATATATACAGGATGGAATTTTGTTTGTAAGAAAAAAAGTCAAGAAATTTGAAGGTACACAGATGAAAATAGAAAAATTATACTGAGGGAGGTTCCCTGGGCAGAGAAAAATAAGTACCACACATTCTCTACATATGGAACTTAACTTGGACTCTCTAATTTGCTGTGTTCAACCAGGAATCTAGAAAGAGGCCATTGAAAGTGATACTTTAAGGGAGTTGTGGTGATAGACTATAGGTTATACAAAAGCAGAGAAGGACTGTATTGTAAATAGAAACCAGGGAGAGAATGGGAGTAAGAAAGATGAGGGACCATGGGACAGTGTCAAACAAAATCAAGTAGGTATGAAAAAACAGCAACAACAAAAAACAATGAAAACCTACTATCTTATAACTGAACTAAAAGTATTATTAATAATACAAGTTGTAAAAAGAATTTGAAGGAAGATATCTTGTGCAGCTACCTAAAGCCAGAAGCCATGGATATATATATATATATATATATATATATATATATATATATATATGTATATATAAAACAAGTAGGTCCCAATGAATGGATCCCTCTTCCAAATAATGCAAGCTTTTCACATTCCTTTTGCTTTCCCACCAGAAATAGAATATTAGATACTATTGCTGAAAACACCACACACCTTGGATACACACTGTGGAGAACTAAAGCTCTAACTGATCTTTAGGTTTTACTCACTGACAGTTTTCATAATCTTAGAATATATTATAAGGCTGTTAAGGGAGAAAGCTATCCATGAGGCCCCCCTGGCTGTAAGATCATAGGCCCTAAAGAGTACAGAATACTTTATTCAGTATTGATGTTACAAGTATCAAATTGCCTTAAGTTTACAACTATAGATACAGGCTACTCTCAGCCTTATTCAGAAATGTTTTTCTTTACAATGAATAGTGGTGAATTCAGAGTCTCATGGCTGTACAGGATGCTTAGAATAAATTATAGATGAGTGCTCAGCTCTAAACAAGCTATTTCTACCATCTACTTTAATGCTAAGGGAACATTGTAGAAGAGGGCAGAAAGAATGTAAGAGCCAATAGATTGGGAAAGAGGATAATAAGTGTTATCTCCCGGGTAAGAAACATTGATTACAATCACGAACTTAGAGCAATTGTGGATGCCTGTACTGGGTCTGCTCATGAACATTTGAGCATGGACGGGGAGAGGCATCAGGGGAATCTATCCATCACAGTTGAATTCTTGCTACAGATAAATTAAAGGACAGAGGAACCTGTCTTCACTTGTGAATCAACTAATTACCCTGAAATACAGCAGTCATGTAGATGGTCCTGGGTAAAACAAATAGATCACAAAGTAATTTCAAAAGCTATTAATCTGAGAAAGAAAGAAGCAGGTGGTGCTGAGAGCATATCAATAGTAATGGAAAGGAGATGAGAGGTGTAAGAAGAATGTAATCACAATACATCGTGTATCTGTATGATATTTTCAAATAACAAGTTAATAAAATATTTTGTAAAATCTGGGCATGGCTACATATGTCTATAGACCCATCAGGTAGTGATAGAGACAGGAAGATTCTGGAAGCTCTCTCTCTCTCTCCATCGAGTATACCCAAAATGACAACATCCTAGTTCATGGAGAGAATCTATATCAATGGGAAAAGGCAGAGATATAAAGGAAGCATCTGTTGTTCTTCAACATGTGGTCAGTATGGAAACTTTGAAAGGTAGCAACAAAATAAAATTTAGTTACCCAACTTATGCACCTCAGATAAAACTTTCAAATGTGAGTCTATGTAGCCAAGTAGGACTTTTGGTAATAAAAGTATAAAGATCTTCATTATTTCAGCAATTGAAATGTGGAGTCTCCTTTTTATAGTGCCTAATTATATAGTCTAATAAATCTAAAAGACAACATAATCAGCTACAATTGCAATAAATGTAATCTGTTTAATGTCCATATTTACCTTCCAAATACCTATGAATACAAGTATTTGACTTGTTGTTGGTAATAGAACTCTATTATCAGAATAATACTATTTTGAAGACTAATAATAAACATTGAGTGCATAAATATACATTGTTGATACATTCCTAGAATTTGGCATAAAACATCTTTGAGGATCTAGGATACCATAAAGACTACTGAATTTTGGTGTTAATGCAATGATAATACTAGAAGATAGTCATTATTAGTTGAGTAACCATCTGAACACATAGGAATGTATTTTTGTTAAACATTGTAAGCAACTTGGTTGCAGAGTCTGGAATACTACAAAGATGATCCCACTGTATGTATCAGAAAGTATAGCTTATTAACCTAACCCTTGGATCTGGGCTGTGACTTACTTTGACCAGCAACATTCATTAAAAATGACAGTGATTCAAGTCTTGGCCTAATCCAGGAGAATCTATGTCCACTTTTGATTCATGAGAATAAGAACAGGGTTGTGGTGGCACACACCAGCAAGAATTGCCTAAGGAGGCAGAAGCAGGAAGAACATGAGCAATTCTATTTCTTTGTGATGACAGGTCTTCTCTTGCTTATTACTGGTATTGAAATTTTATGATGCCTGTCTTGTAATAATAATCACAATTGAGTTACTCTATAATATTTAATAAAGTATTACCGTGAATACTGGATCTTTAGTTACCCATTACATCCTGGAAAATGTATAAACAAGACTTATATGATGCCATTATGCAAATGAGGACATGAGGACACACAAAAGATTTCAATAGGTTGTCTGGACTCAATTATTAATGGAAATTTTTGTGGTCTTTCCAATACTAACACAATGTGGAAGGTTGAAAGAACTAGAATGGGAGTAGTCGTTATAGAAACCAGTAAAATCAATAACATATTTGAAGTCACATTCAAATTAAGTGAGAAATTACATACATTTCAAAAGCGGCGATCCTCTGCAAACACAGCAGTTGGAATAGAAACTGTTTCAATCTCTGTGGAAATCAGTAGAAGGGTTCCTAATATAACTAAAAAAGATCTATAATATGATACAACACAGCCACCCCTTGAAATTTACCTCAAAGAATCCAAGTAATCATATCACCGAGACCCTTGTACATCACAGTTCACAATAACTAAGTTATAGAACCAACCTAGGTATCCAACAACAGAGAAATGGGTGAAAGGAATGTAATATTTTTCTGTGTTTCTCTCTCTGTCTATATCTTTCTTTCTCTTTCTGCCAGTCTCTCTATCCATGTGTGTCTCTCATACATACATACTATATGTAGCATAATATAATGATTATACATATAATGATTTTTCTCAACCATAACAAGAATGAAGTTATACCATTTGTAGCAAAACAGATGGAAGTGACATACTCATTAAATAAATCAGTTTTAGAAAGACAAATCTCATGATTCCTCTCATTTATAGCCTTAGATTATATATGTGTATATATAAAACATATCTATATATATATATATGTAACATATGTACATGTGTGAATATATGTGTGGAATATATCTGTGAAACTGTTGAAAGGAACCAAGTGTACTATAGTGGTTTGAATGAAAATTGTCCACAGTGGTCTCCAGCATTGGAACACTTGGTTGCTTGTTGGAGCCTTTGAAGAGCAAATAAGTCACTACAGGAGAGATTATATATTAAAAGCCTGACACCATTTCTAGATCCCCCTTTCTTTCATGTATATGGTTGAGATGTGTACTTTCAATTTCATGTTCCTGGTACCACTCCTGCTGCCATGCCTACTGCATATGGCCATGCTGTCCCTTCTATTATGAACTTTAATCCCCTAGAACTGTAATTCAAAATACATTTTAATCTATAAGTTCTTGTGGTCATCATGATTTATCATAGCAACAGAAATGTTACTAATACACATACTAATGGAAATGGTAAAGGATGTAAAAGTAAAAGAGGCAAAAGAGCCCTTTTGTCTATTAATGTCTCAGATACATTACATACTTCTATGAAAATGTGTTCATGGAATGTACAACCTTCCACAATGAATGAGAAGAAACTCTGATCCTTCTCACAAACTAGAAGTCATTATTTAAATGTATAACATTTGAGTTTCAGTGTAAATTATTAGAGATTTTAATGACAGTATCATCTCTTGTTACTTTAGAACTTAAAATAATTCTCATCCACTCACACTGTACAATTTTAACCTTAAAGTATTTTTATTATTTATTCTAATTTATAGATATCTATACTTGGTTTCCAATAAATGGGAACCTAACTAACAGTAGAAAATCATTTCTTCTTTCTCCTTTCAGCAGCATTTCAATAATTTTAGGAGGAAGAGACATATAACTCACAAAACCATAAAAAAGTGACTTATAGTTAATTACTACATTGGGCCAGAACATATAAAACTAAAAAATACCAAAAAAAATTTCCATGATAGTCATTTAAACTGTAATTGCGCTACAGAAATTTCACTTTTTTTTTATCAAAGCCTAAATAAGTCCAAGCATTACTATCTGATTCTAAATGTTGATATCTCTCACACCAGAAACAGAATATGTCAACTCTACATAAGTATTTTCTTTTTAGTCTATATGGGCTAGATAGTCATCAATAGATTGCCTACGTATTGCAACTATCAAGATGAAGTTTCTTGAAATACTCTTTTAGTGGCTTTTGTATCTAGTCCATGACTTTTCCTCCACACTTGATCAACCATGCCAAATTCTTTTCAATGACAACTAAAAATGTTCACAAATCAGAATGGCATCATTCTGCTCAAATACTTTAACTTCTACAGCAAAAGAGATTGATTCTCTCTAGCAACAAACAACGAAAGAAACTCTTTGAAGTTTGGCAATTTGTTTTAACATCAGCAAGCATATTCAAAAGCAGCATTGCCCTCATTTATCCACCATATATAGTTCTGGTCAAGTGTACTGTGAGGCTTATGAAGCGGGTGAAGGGGCTTGATAGAGAAATTTTGGTTTTCTGCTTTTGACATTCAACTTACAGATAATCTAGCTCATCCTTCTCAACTGACATAAGACAGAAATAACATGAAAGGTTGATAATCTCTTTCCTGCAAACCAGGGGTTCCATTGTTCCTTTGCCACAGGCCCAATCTATCAATCCATTTTCTACACAATAAAAGGAAGAAATCCATTACACATCTTTTATAAGCCCTGGCATGTGGGCTATGACAAAAATGGAATACATCAGCTACTGACTACAGTACTCATTGTCCCTTTTCTTTTTTGTTCCAGTTTGAAGTACTAAGAGTCAGCTAACATGCATATAGTAGTCAGGATTTAGTATTAATTTTTTATACATAAATAACCCTACATATCTTGACATATAAGTATAAAGAATTCACTGAAATGTTTGTTTTTGCCATGATTCTGATCTTTCATAAAAATAGCCCAGTTATTTTATTTTCACATTACATATTAGCTTTTCAGGTGATATAATAAATGAAGCTAGGTTAGAATTTACAATCTGTATTATTAAATATGGCCTTTAACCTTCTTTCCTTATTCAGGCTCCATTTAAGTAGTCAGTATATGAAAACCTCCATTGAATTCAAGATTATTAAATTATTGAGCAGAAAGAAGCCCCCTTCTAGCTTTCCAGTTGATGTCATGTTGATGTCATATAATCTACTCAGAAAATAATACTGCAGAAAAAATAAGAAAATCATTGTGTGTTGGCACAATTCTTTTTTATTGTAACATTTTTTTCTACTGTCTCAAATTCACTGCCACAGGGCAAACATATTTGTGCTAATAAAAGACTTTAATAGTGTTATACTGAAGGTCAAGAATTATACAATTTTCTCCTCAATTTTCTTTCATCACAATATTTTTTCTCATTTAAATTCATTGTGAACAGGAAAGAGTGTTTGCCAAGAGTAATCAAATCTGTTTTTACTGAAAATTAGCTTACCTTTTAAATACAGTATCACCCATAGCAAACTTTAAAGACTATATTTTCATGTTGGATACACAGGCTCAGCATACACACAGTGACAAAAGAAAAATTTCATATGTAAATGAATTGTAGCACAAATATCAATGCTATATAACACACACTGAGTTTTTATATGTCCAATTTTAAAACTAGCATTGCCTTGAACAAATTATATTAGGAGAAATTCCCTAATAAACAATATTTGGCACCAGTGTAACTTTTTTACTTCTTCAAGTTACACCTCAATCGCAATCCCCTCCCTACTCCACTCTCAGGTTCACCCTCCCATCCTCTTCCCCTTCACACCCCCCCCCATCTACTTCCTTTTGTATTTTTTTAAGTTTAAGGCATATCCCCTTCCAACAGCCCCCCTTTCAGTCCAACAAATGGCTTTTTCTCTTATAAAAACAAATATAATAAAAAACAATAAAATAATTAGGCCACAATTATGAAAAATATAAGGCTTAGCATACATTCCCAATGTTCAGTCCATATGTATTTGACACCTGACTTTAACTTTCTACTATCCAACCATCTCCATGAGTTTAAAGTTCTATATCCAACTCAGCTTCCATCCTAACTTGCATCACCAACTTAAAAACATTTTCTTATATCCAGAACACCCTCTTAATTCCTAAACAACTCAAAATGTAACAATGAGACTCTAGCTATCTAGTCTTCAACCACATCAGAGACCTGAGAGACTTTTAGAAATCACTGTCAACATCAAGGCTGTAGGAAAGAGAAAAGGCACAAGGTTTGGATTTCTAAGCAGACCAGTCTAATGAGTCAATTGCAAAGATATTCAAGATTAAAAGGCAAAATAAGATAGGTTCACAGTTAAAAAGCAAAAATGTTGGTATGTAAATACAGTATTGTCTGCTTAAGCAGTGAAGAGAAAAGCTCAATATTTTGCAGCTCATTTCTTCTGAAATGCTGGTTGGTAAGATTTTTTTTTTAAGTCAAGATTATTAGAACGGGAAGTCACTAGCTGAAAACCCTTTGTGCTTTCTATTAGGGCCATTTTTTTTGTTTCAGTGTGTCAAATGTTCCTCACTTTCAGGCCTTACATTCCTCATTCAGGTTTCTCTTCAATAGCCATAGTTACTACTATTTCATTAAGTTGTTTTAGCCATGATGCTTTTTTTTTTTAGTTTTTTTTCACAATGCTCCCACTTTTAAAATTAACTGTTTTTGCACAGAAATTTTACCAGATACCATGTTACTCATTGCACATGTACTACTTCATTGAATTTCCCCTATAAACTGGCAAGCTTTGGTCTGTTGGTATTTGAATTTTGTAGTGAAATAAATGAAATATGGCTTGGAAAGGTTTAAAACCACACAGTTGATATTTGCTAGAATATATAGTGTACCATCAATCATTAATGACCACAGAAAGCTGATTTTCCTTCAACCTTGTTCACTTTTTCTTCATAAATTATCCAATCCATATTCTTATTGCCCCAAATCCCACTATCTTGGAAAATAGAAAGGTGTATATTGTTATAAATTTACCTGGTTGACAGAGTGACTAATTTTGCAATAATGACAATCACTTTATTGGACAGGCCAATCTTGTCAATGTTATTGAAGTGTCAAGAAAGTAGATAGTACTGCTGGGTGTAAGAGCATTATCAGTAATTATAATTATAGTTATGAGCACTGTGATATGGACCCATCTCTAAGAGCTTGATGTATATTCTCATAAAGAAGGTGACCTTCTATATATCTTTTATCTTTAAAAGTGGGTAATCACAAGAGAGAAAAGAAGGACTATTAAAAATTGTAATGGGAGAACAGGAAAAAAAGGAGGAACATTGAGGCAATTTTTCTTTGCCATATATACAAATATATATGGCACATATATATATATATATAAGTATATATAAATATATACTTGAGATATACTCTAATTATATGTAATTGAGATATACTCATATATGTATATATAAACATATATATGTATATCTCATCAAAGTATGCATTTTTATAGGAGGCAAAGTCAAGGAAAATTATATTGTAAACACTAAATTACTAATCCATTTCCCCAACTTTCAGCTTCAACCTATTCAGTAACTATAAATTAGAGATATGAATATTTATAATGCAAAGCCCCATAAAATTGTGCATGTCCTTTAAATAACACAATGGTAGGGATTGATAATGATATGCTTAGAACAGTATGTGAAACATACTCACTCATTAGATAGTTGAATTAATAAATAAATGAGCTCATGAAACTTAACTATATAAAGAAATACTCCAGGTGATGGATTTCAAAAGTCATCAGACTATATGCCCACTTCCTAAGTAGGCATAATTTCCTGGTATAATACCATTTCAGCTCAAAGGTTTATAAAATAAAGGACTTTGTGCACCATGCCACAAATATGCTTTATCAGGGAAATATCTTGAGTACACCAAAGGTCATGTGGAGTAAACTGGTCCCTGCTGTTACTTGGAGCTAAATGAATTATTTCTTATCATTTCTAGTATATATTATAAAGCCTTTTATGAGCTCCATAAATACCAGACATCATGATAATAACTCAAGTGAAATATTTTCTTCCTTTCATTATAAAATTTCAGTGGGGTATTGACTTACCTGCTTCCAAGTTTTCTCCTTTTGGACAGCATTCTGTCTACAGTTGAAGCAAGGGATTTTTTTTCCCCAGTGACAGGCTTGCCACTAAAGCACCCATCTCCAAATGGAGATTCTTCGATGCTCATCCTCTACTTAGAGTAGAATAGGGGGTGCTGTCAGGAGCTGACATGTGCCAAGACAGGGTAGGCAAGTCCTTCATAATTCCTGCTTTACAATTAATGCCTGCCAGAGATACTGGGCCAAGAGGCTGAAGACAGATGCTCTAATGTATGGAGACAAATTGGGACTGTCCAGGCAGCCAGGTATCTGTCATTTTTTAGTTTTGGAAGCTGCTGGCTCTGTACTTCCTGTATAATCAGATTTATTTATCCTTCTCAGATATTTGATGTGGCTGAAGAATAGACAGTTATAGTCTCAAAGTTAAATTTTAAGTTGTTTAGGAAATAAAAGGATGTTCTAGGTCTAAGAAGATGATTTTAAGTTGGTAATGCAAGTTAGGATGGAAAATGAGTTAGGTATAGAACTTTAAACTCATGGAGATAGATAGATAATAGCATATTAAAATCAGTTGCTAAACATCTATGGACTGGACATTGGGAATACATGTTATACCTTATAATCTTCATAATTGTGGCCTAATTATTCACCAAAAAAGAATTTTGAGTTCTGGGCAAAGGGGGAGAGGATGGGAAGGTGGGCCTGAGGAGGGGTGGAGGGAGAGGGCTGTGATGGAGATGCAACTTGAAATAATAAATAGACACTTAAAATTTGTAGTGGGGTAAAACTGAATTGTCACCACTAACACCATCTATTAATCACCAAAGCCATACTGTAATAGAAAATTGCTGGAACACTATCCATAGTCTAACAAGGAATGGAATAGCGAAGCTTTTGCTTTATGTTATTTTCAGCATTTGCATTCTGCATTTGTAGTAATGACGACTAATGACTGGTATTACATAGCAAATGTACCTAAAAAGAGACCAATAATTTATTCAACTAACACAAATGAAATGAACATTGCTAACATGTTTACTCCTCAGATAGATATTTAGAAAAATATGATTAGAGGCCAATACAAAATGAACCAAATTTCTGGAAATTTAGATACAGTTACTAGTGTACCATAGAAAATGTTCTGGTTTAAAGCTAAACTATGCATTGCTTTCATGGACTTTATTGGAAAGTGATTTTAGTAGTATTACAAAATTTCTTTTATTCTAAGCTTGAAGATGCACAGTTTTAAACCTAATTTTTTTCTGAGTAACATAAATCAGATTTTCTAGGAAGATTCACTCAACTGAAATCCACTTTACAATATAATTTCTCAACTGTGTCTGTACAACATTTCAGTCTTAGTATATCACTTTATATTGGCATGAAAATAAAAAATCAAAACACTAATATGTAAAAAAAACAGAAGTAAAATTGTACATTAGACAAAATCTAGTGTACCACTAGATGATGTTTATTTGATGCTGTCCATAATTTAAGCTAATGTCTATATTCACTGTAAAACCACGCTTGCCTTTTCTCCTTTAAAGAGAAATCATTCAGAGCAAGACAAGCTAACACAATGAATTTATTCTATTGTCTACAAGTTTATCACAACAACAGCCATATAGCTGGTTCTCAATTTACAATGGTTCAACTTGTAACTTTTGTTTACTACAATCTTGTAAAAAAGTATTTACACAACCATTTTGGTTTTCACTTTCAGTATAATACTCAAAAGTGCATGCTACAATCAACAGGTTATTGTAACACGGGTTTTTGTTTCAGATAATTTCATCTAATGAAAGTTAATGCAAGTGTTCTCAGCATTTTTTTACATTTTTACATAGATTAAGTTATGATATACAGTATAGTATGTGCATGAAATTGATTTTCCATTTATGTTTTCAAATTATGATGGGCTCATCAAGAAATACTAATGTATAAATAAAAATATATCTGTCCTGCCTCTCCTTACTTTTCTCTTTATTTAGTATTGAAATATAAAGGTTTGCAATTAATTAGCAGTTTATTTACATATGCAGAATGAGAGACCATAGAATTATGAGTTTTCCTTAGGAAATTTTGGGGGACAGCTGTTAAGTAATGGATATATGTGTTAGTCTATAACCATGATCTACAAATTCTTAGTGCACTATTCACTCTAACCTTTGAAAATAAGGAAGAAACAGAAAACAGAGGGAGTAAGTAATTCCTGGTATTTCTATCATGATTCAAAATTTAAATTTTAATAGGATTTAATAAGATTCACAAGTGTCTCTCAATGCAACATCAGCTGTGTTTCATTACTGAAAACCTCCTGACTTGTACGTTAAACTTACAATTTTATGCAAAGATATAACTTTAAATATTTGAATTCTGGTAGAGGCAAAGACACTATTGTTTTGTAACTGTGTAAATCTATACCAAATGGTGTCATTGCCTAATTTTAATTTTCTAATACAAATCTGAGGTTTTATTCTGTTGTAGCAGTGATAAAACCCTGTGTTTCACAGTACACAAAGCTGCAATATTTTGTATCTCACTTTTTCTATCATAATTTCTGTACCTTTTGTGATATCAAGATGTAATAGATATTATGTAATTTTTAGAATATTTTTCCTCACTGAACTCCTCTTATAGTAATGATTTTCTTAGTTTATTATAAAACCACAAAATTTAAATGACCACTATGTTGTATTAATGGCATGTATCTATGCTTTTTATGGATATTTAGAGATTATTAAACAAGGAAACTTTCTATTTTTCAATAAAACTACTCTTCAGAAAAATATTTTACTCCTATCATTCACATAATGAGAGAAAAAAATATATCTCAAAATAAGTGATTTTTTTCAAATATCTACTTCCTTGAATTTTAGAGGTCTAAACATGAACTTTGATTGCAATATCAAAAAAGTGGTGCTTCTTTGAGATTCTACATATTTTATCAGTCATGGAAATGAACTGCTACATCAGCATCATCCATTTCAGAATACAATAAATAACCTCACACTATTTGAAATGAAGTTTCAATATTTTTCTTTTCAAACAACAGAGTTTTACTCAGTGTAACTTCATCATACCTCTTTACTTAGTTGAGTGCTAATGAAGCAAGCACAATGTAGAGGTAATTTTGCCATTTTGAAAGAAGCCATTTTTGTATTTCATTAAAATTACAGTTCTGTGGTATCTTCTTGGAGCAGATTTGTTCCTAGCCTTAAGGATTACAATTTCCTGTGCACTTTGGATGATTAAAAACAATGTTAACATGTACTAACTGTCCTAAATAACACAGTAGAATCGTTGTTAAAAATGAGGAGATACCTCAGAACATCTTTGAACGTTAAAAGCATGTCTGGAAAAAAACATTTCACGGGTATATGACATAAGGGAGAGGCTGCACTGAGTAAGGGAGCAAACATACTGGTAGAGGCTCATAGGGAACATACCATGTGTAGAGCCAGGAAGTAGGTTGAAATTGAGGAGCTTGAGTTTTTAAGTAGAAATTTGTTTCCATCTTTATTTAATACTGGAATACACACAACGGTTTTCCAGTAGTTACTAATGGAAAGTAGTAATGACTAATACATTTTGACAAACTAAATATAAATTCAAACAAAGAAAGTATAGAATTAATTTTTTAGCTCTTCTTATTCTCTCACATATTACATATAATCTGCAGTTTCTCCTCCCAACAACTCCTCTCAGGCCTTCTGTTTCCTGTCAGATCAACTCCTCCTCTGTGCACCAAACCCAGTAGAGAAAAACAGCAAGCCTCCCAGGGAGATCCACTAAACATGGTCTACAAGTTAAAGTAAGACTGGGAACAAACCCTCATATCACCCATATCACAGCTACACATGGCAAAACCTTGATTTACAACTTGTCCTGAGTGAAAGACATGCTGGGACAATGGTAGCACAGAACTTGTGGGAGTGGCTAACCCATGACTGAACCAAGTTAAGCCCCATGCCAGGGGAGGGAGCCCAATCCTGCCAATGCCTGGATGGCTACGAACTAGGGGCAGGACAGTCCAGACACACAGGATAGACCAAACACTAATGGCAAATGAAAAAAAAAAGGAAAAGGAAAAAATGTCAATGAAAAGATCCTTAATAATATTCTGCTATACTGATATATTGGGGGGCCAGGGGGCTGCTAGTCCAACTGTCAGCAGAGGGGCATCATCCAGCAACCAATGGGATCAGATGCAGAAACCAACAGCCAAAATTTAACTTGATAGGAGTGATGAGTATTTGAAAATATAGCCCTTTGTATGCACAGTGTGTGTGTGTGTGTGTGTGTGTGTGTGTGTAATTAAATGTGCAGTAAGTAAACAATAAACTTCTAACACATTCATGAACCTCAAAATATGCTAAATAAATTAAATCAGGCACAAGGAGATAACTACTGTATGGTTCTACTCATACAAAATATCTGAACTAAGCAAATCACAGAGATAAACAGCAGATGGACGGGATACCAGAGGCTAAAGCAAACAACTCTGTAATGGTTTATAGAGTTTTACTGTGAGCTGATGAAAATTTTTAGAAACAGATGATGATTATGATGATGATTGTAATTAATACCAAGCAATTATATAATAAAATGCTTTCCTGAGAAATTTAATGATATAAATGTTTTATGAAATATTTTATATAGTAAAGGAAAACTATTATGGTATATATTTTAAATAGATGGATTTTATGACATGTTATTTGTATGTCAGTGAACAAGATACAAAAAAGTTAACTGTTTTATCAATGTTTCAACCTATGGAATAATTTTTCAAAAAAGTATTAGTTCCCACTTTGCCTTTGGTCATTCATGTCAAGTTTTCCATTATCACCAGTTGCTTTATATTTATAGCAAAACATACAGCCAATCAGATAGCAAAATTACAAACCAAAACATACAGCCAATCAGATAGCAAGATTACAAACC
>CAJQZJ010001406.1:416321-431817 GCA_907164525.1 Lophiomys imhausi
AGTAATAGAAATATATAATGTGAAGCTACATGCTTCATTGCTGGTAGGCATACAAACATGTACAACCACTTTGGAAATCAATCTGGTGATATCTTAGAAAAGTGGGAAGAGTTCTACCTCAAGATCAAGCCATACCACTCCTGGCCATATATCCAAAAGATTCTCTACCAAACTACAAGGGTGTCGTCTCACCAGTGTTCTTAACAGCCTTTTTCATGATAGCCAGAAACTGGAAACAACCCAGATGTCCTTCAACCGAAGAATGGCTAAAAAAATATGTGGTACATTTACACAATAGAATACTATTCATCTATCAGAAACAAGAAAATTATGCAATTTGCAACCAAATGGATGGAACTAGAAAAACTCATCCTGAGTTAGCTAACCCAGACCCAGAAAGATACACATGACTTGTATTCATTTATAAGTGGATATTAACCAAATAGCACAGGAGAACCATGCTACAACCCACAGACCCAAACAGACAGGAAGCTAGCACAATTATCCTCCTAAAAACTTCAACTAGCAGTGAGGCAAGGACTCTGTTGCTTGTTAGTGGAACGCCCTACCCTAGCTGGGCTGCCATATCAAGCCACAGTACTGATGAACTGAGGGGATTTGATATGCAGGTGCTTCCCTCATCCAAGGAGAAGGAGAAGACGGGATGAAGATGGAGGAAGAGAACTCTGATCGAGGTATATCTTGAAAAAAATAAGTTAATAAAAAAATTTAAAAAGAAGTATTAATTAAAGAATATTTAATAAAAATTAAATGACAAAAGTAAAAGCTAGTGTATAAAACAAAAAACAGTATGGAAATGTTTACAAATATGATAGTCTTTTTTAAATTACAAAACTGACTTATAATTTACAATATTCTGGTGGATGTTTTTTATTATATGAGTGCCTACATTATGCACCTTTTAATTAGACATAAATTTATTTTTTGCATATTAGACTGGAAGTCTTATGGGTAGGGAGAATTGTTCATATTTAAAATGACTTATGTTTGCTTTTATTACCTTTGAGAGATTTCATGGAAGCCTTTAATTTAAGTATAATATACATATTGAAAAGTACATATAAAATTATATAGCTTATTGAAAATATAAAATTTAGATACACCATATAGAGAAGGAAATAAATTGTTATAAGAAATGCCTTGATTCCTTTTCACTGTCACTAAATTCAAATGTATCCAGTAACTTTATTTTGTAATGTAAGCACTATGCAAAGGTACTAATATCTTATGTTATCCTTTGTGTCATTTTTAAACTAAAATTTATATTTATAATTCTACATATGTTTTGTTGCTGTTTATTCATTTTAAAATTTAGTTAAGAATTGATATTTTAAATCAAGCTAATAATAATAAGGGATTATTGATAATTTAGTGCCTTCAAGAAAATATACTGCTAGAAATCATCATGTAATATATCTTTTCTTGAGAATCTGTCATGTCATGAAAGGAAGTATCCATGATTTCAAGTGGTTTCTGCTCACAGTTGTGTTTGTTGGGAATTTTGAACATTTTGTTTTGCACAGTTTTATTTATTAAAATAATATTTGTATATAAAATATGCTGATCTCTCCTCTTCTTAATCCTCAATCACATTTCCTTTTTCTCTTATCCATTTTAAAAGAAAAATATTCAATAGTCTCTTTTTTATAACTTCTATGTAGAGATTATTTACTTGATTTTTGTGCAAGAGTTCCATTGAATTGGAAATTATCTTTTGGATTCTGAAAAACTATATTGCAACCGTGCTTCAGTTTACATGAAAGAAACTTTAGACATGAAGAAATATTATTTTTCTTCTGAATTTTTAACATTTTCTCTTTTGGTTTCTGAAGTCTAGACTTCGGGAGAGTAAATCAGTGGCCTTTAGGATAAATTTGGCCTATGGTTTGATTTTATGCAGTTTCTGAATAAATACTTTATTTTCACTCTTCTTGATAATAATTGGTCTCTTAGAGCTGGGTGTGGTGGCGCACACCTTTAATCCCAGCACTTGGGAGGCAGAGGCAGGCTGATCTCTGTGAGTTCGAGGCCAGCCTGGTCTACAAAGCGAGTCCAGGACAGCCAGGGCTGTTACACAGAGAAACCCTGTCTCGAAAGACCAAAAAAAAAATAATAATAATTGGTCTCTTTACTTTTTTCTTAAAATAGACTATGTGGACTTGTTCTTCTGTCATTAGAGTTCTTTTCCTGAATTTCAAATATGGCTTCATGTCACCTCATGCAGGTTTTCCATAAAAATCCTTCTGTTTCTGTACTTTCCTTTTGTTTTTGGCCTTCTCTTTAGTCCCTAAAATTTGCATGATTCATCCTTTGGTTATCCTTTGATGTACTCTCTATTTCTTGCATATGAAGTAGCCTCGGTGAAGGCTTTGTGTGCAATTATTTACTACTATAATGTTTGCTTTCTGACAATGTCTGGGATAGCACAGTTACATAAGAAATACATGAAGAGTAAAGAAATGAGTGAGTCTGATATTCTGTTCGATTTTCTTTGCCTTTCTGTCCTAAAATAACCTTCCCCATATTTGAAAATATGGATTGTGAACTGTGATGTAATTTATCCCCCATTGTGTGCTACAGTATGTCATTTAAAGACATTTCAACTTGAAGGTACTCAGTACGTTTATTCTGAGCATGAACAAAATGAACAAAATGGTGCTGGGTGAATGGGGGAAAGGTACCATTTAACATGACACCACATACTGTGTTTAAAAACCAAGACAACTTGATGTCTCTGACATATCTTTTGACATAAGTTAAAAGAATGACACACTACTAAAACATTCTCTGGTTTCGAGTCTGTCTGCCTGCATCAGTTTTTCTTTCAAGGCATTGAGGACAATGGAAATATCTAGTAGTAGAATTACTGCTACTGTAGTTTCCATACCCCTTATAGGAAAAGAGATGATCTCAGTCAGCTGCTGGCAGTTTGTTTCAGAATGTGGGAGAGCATTGTTTACTCTCAGAAATTGCTGTTAGAGGATAAGTCCCAAGTACAAAATGAAATTTCAAAACTTCTAGTAATTCTCAAATTATATAATTTCATGTTTTCACTCTTAAAATACTCATCCAAGAAAATAAATGTACTTTATTTAGTTAAGTACCACAAAACTTATAAACATTATTCACCTGTTTTCTCCATTTAATAATCTACTGTGAGTAGGCCTGGGTTTAGGCAAGTCATACAGCACTTGCCTAACATGTAGGACCTTGTTTTTAATCTCCAGAAGCACAAATGCAAAACAATTATAATTAATTGTCTTATGTTATTAATTACTCTGAAAATATTTCTTAAGAATCAGAATAATGAACTATAAGTGGATATGCCATATTTAACCATTCCTCTGTTACTAGGTATTTAGTTTAGTTATAATTTTTCATTGTAACAGGATACCTTGCTACATATTTGTTTATTTTAGCATATGTATCTGATAAATTTCTTAGAATAAGAAGTAGTTAAAAATAAAAATCATTCTGTTCAGGAAGTTGTCACCTGTTCCAATGAGTTCCAGGTTTTCCCCACTTTCTTTTTTATTAGCTTTAGAGTGGAGGGCCTTATGTTAAGGTCTTTGATCCACTTGGACTTAAGTTTTGTGAAGGGTGATAAGTATGGGTTTATTTGCATTATTTTACATCCAGTTAGACCAGCACCATTTGTTGAAGATGCTGTCCTTTTTCCATTGTATGGTTTTGGCTTCTTTGTCAAAAATTAAGTGACCATAGGTATGTGGGTTCATTTCTGGGTCTTCAATTTGACTCTAGTGATCAACTGGTTTGTAACTATAAGAGTACCATGCTGTTTTTATTACTATTGCTCTGTAGTATAGGTTGAAATCTGGGATGGTGATACCTCCTGATGTCTTTTTATTGTACAAGATAGATTTAGCTATTCTGGGTTTTTTGTTAGTCCATATGAAGTTGAGAATTTTTTTTGAGGTCTGTAAAGGATTGTGTTGGTATTTTGATTGGAATTAAATTGAATCTGTATATTGCTTTTGGTAGTGTGGCCATTTTGATTATGTTTATCCTACCTATCCATGACCATGGGAGACCAACAGTTGCTCAGGCTCTAAGACTGACAATCAATAAATGGGACCTCATGAAACTGAAAAACTTCTGTAAGGCAAAAGACACTGTCATTCAAACAAAACGGCAACCGACAGATTGAGAAAAGATCCTTACCAACCCCACATCTGACAGAGGGCTAATATCCAAAATTTATAAAGAACTCAAAAATTAAACACCAAGAAACAAAATAATCTGATCAAAAAAAATAAATGGGAAAGAGATCTAAACTGAGAATTCACAAAAGAGGGATCACTATGGCCGAAAGACATTTGAAGAAATGCTCATCATCCTTAACCATCAGATAAATGCAACTCAAGACAACTCTGAGATTCCATCTCACACCTGTCAGAATGGCTAAGATCAAAAACTCAAATGACAGCACATGCTGGCGAGGTTGTGGCGAAAGGGGAACACTCCTCCATTGCTGGTGGGAATGCAAACTTGTACAACCACTATGGAAATCAGTCTGGCGATATCTTAGAAAACTTGGAAGAAATAGCTCTACTTCAAGACCCAGCCATACAACTTCTGTGTATATATCCAAATGATTCCTCCCCAAACCACAAGGACATTTCCTCATCTATGTTAATAGCAGCCTTATTTGCAATACTTAGAAACTGGAAACAACCCAGATTCCCCTCAGCTGAGGAATGGATAAACAAAAACAAAAACAAAAACTGTGGTACATCTACACAATGGAACTACTCAGCCATCAGAAATAACGAAATCATGCAATTTGCAGCCAAATGAATGGAAATAGAAAAGCTCATCCTGAGTGAGCTAACACAGACTCAGAGAGATGCACATGGCATCTATTCACTTATAACCGGATTTTAACCATTTAGTACAGGATAACTATACTATAACCACTGCACCAAAAGGAACAGGAATATAGACTTTGTTAACTGTTAATGAGACACTTTGCCCTAGTGGTGCTGCCATGCAGGCCCCCAGTTTATGAGGAGGCTCTTGGCCCTCATATGACTGCTGAACTGGGGAAGGGGACTGATATGTAGGGACACTCCACTCCAAAGGATTGTAATGGAAGGGATAGGGGTAGAGGGTGGGAGGGCAGGACTGGGAGGTGTGGAAAGAGGGCACTGTGACGGAGATGTAACCTGAATTAATAAATAAACATTAAAAAAGAGTACTTGTTGCTCTTGCCAAGGACTCAGAAAAAATAAAATAAAAATAAAAATGGTATCAATTTAAATATTCATTGTTAATTTTTTGTAATACTGCCATAAAAGACACTCATGAACTATTACCATGAGTTAGAAAATGCTGGGTTCTACATATTTATTCTCACCAGTTTTAAAATATTTCTATTTATATATGCTTAGTAGAAAATGTCATAGTCTGTAATTTCTATTAATAAAAGTGTTGAAATATTATTCATATAAAATTTCTACAGGTTTGTAGTATCAATTTTGTACTGAACATTGCTCATAAAACTGTTTGCTTATTTGTTTAGATATGTTTTTCACACTGTATATAAATATACTTATCGAGGATACATTTCTCTTTCATCTTTTAGACTGTTTTTGTTCTAGTTTTATTTGTTTCTAAACAAAATCAGTTTTTTATTGATTTATGAAGTCTCATTTTATAATTATTCATACTATTGAGTTTCTATTGCCGAATAATAATTTACTGTGGGTTTTTGTAATGAAAAACCATGGAAATTTTTAAATATTTTTATTTCTTCAAGTTACATCTCAATCACAATCCCCTCCCTACTCCCCTCTCTGGTTCCACCCTCCCACCCTCTTCCCCCTCACAACCCCCCATCTGCTTCCTGTTTTTCAAATTTAAAATATATCTTTCTCCCCCCAACAAGTCCCCCTTTCAGTCCAACAAATGGCTCTTTCTCTTATAACAACAAATACAATACAAAACAACAAAAATAATTGGGCCACATTTATGAAAATTATAAGGCTTAGCATGCATTCTCAGTGTCCAATACATACATATCTGGCAAGTGACTTTAACATTCTACTATGTATCCATCTTTATGAGTATAAATTCTATATCCAGTTCAGCTCCCATCCTAACTTACATTGCCATCTTAAAAACATCATCTTAGATTCAGAACACCCTGTTAATTCCTAAACAACTCAAAATTTAGCTATGAGACTCTAACTATCTAGTCTTCAACCACATCAGAATATTGAGAAGGATAAATATATCTGATTATACAGGTGGTGCAGGGCCAGCAGCCTTGTCAAAAACTAAGAAATGATAGACAACTGGCTGCCTGGACAGTTCCCATTTTCTCTCCATACATTACAGTATCAATCTTCAGCTTTTTGGCCTCATTTCTCTGACAGACATTGATTGTAAAGCAGGAATTATGAAGGACTTGCCTACCCTGTCTTGGCAGAGCTAGGCTGTGGACTTATCTGGTTCCAAGGTTTGTCCTTTTTGGACAGCATTCTATCTACAGTTGAAGCAAGGGATTTTTCTTGCCAAGTGACAGGCTTGCCACTAATTCAACCATCTGCAATTGGAGATTCTTCGATGCTCATCATTTACTTGGAGTAGAATAGGGGTGCTGTCAGGAGCTGACATCTCTCAATATCAAAAAAATCTGAAGAAAACATCTTTGATTGCCATATTCTACATATATCTTGAGGTTTTTGAAGACCACCTATTGATCTCCATATATTTAGATAACCAAATAGTGCTTGTCCCTTAGCAACTTGATTTCTGATTAACTTAGAAGATAACTGTGATAGACTTCACTAGTACATAAGAAATTGGCATGTTAGAATGACTATTAGTTTGTATTTCTAAATTATCTGAAACAATTTATGACAGTTGCTAACAAAAGGCCAAAACTTCACTTTTCATTTTTAAGCATTACCTAGGCACAATACCTCAAAAAGAGTTAACTTTAATTTTGTATCAATATACAAAGATCAATACCAATTATAATTCTTTTAACTTCTGGTGGGTTAGCCTCCTCTGCCACCTTAGTTCTTCCAACTTAAGTAATATTCTAATTGGTTAAATTATAAAATAAATCTAAGTGTAGATGAGTGTGGTTGCATTAAATCAATAAATTAATTTGTGAATATTGCTATCTTTCAAATTTAATTCTGCTGGTTTTTCTGATTATAGCTTGTTTGGCCACTGAGAATATTCAGGGTCCATTCACTCACTGAAGTAATTAAGTGCAGCTTATAATTAACCTTCAGTGTGAGTTTGAAAGTCAGTAACTCACAGAAGATTTTATAAACTTTAACTGTACACTAATTTAGAAGACACTTTAAGAACCCCTGGATAGAAGAAATCATCCATTAAGAACTAAAAGTCATGATTAAGAATTTTGCTACCATCTCTTTACACATCAAAGAAAAGTTTCTTCAATGATTTAATTTATAAAACATGTAATATCTTTTAAAATATGAAAACTTTTAGTAGTCATTTATTGCCTTTATTTTCTATAATTTAAAAATATATTCAAAAATATGGTACAAAAATTCCACTGGGACTTTTCTAATCTGCTGTTCCAAATGCATGTGTTTTTTGAAATTTCAAAAGCATCAACTTAAAGCTTGAATGCTGTGATTTGAATTTACCTATTCAGATGATTGCAGAAAAAACAAAGAAACATAGTATTTCCAGATTGTCTCTTGACAGAACAATTTAAACGTGTTTTATGATGGCATTCATTAGATGAAGTGTTATTTATTTGTTTAAGTACTTGCTTAATACTTATGCTAGGATTTACTCAGGGATGTGGTAGTAATAATAATGAATGGGATATTTAACAACTCCATCTGCAATTAAATGTGAAATAATTTACTTTTAGAGGCATTTTATACATTTAGCTGTTTTTTTCCCTAACAGAATGGCTTCCATTTGAAACATGGCCATGTTACCATTTACCTTTTAAACATTGGTGATGAAATTGAAGAACATAATGTATTTGAACAATCAGAAAAAAAAACAATCAATGTAATTTAATGTAAATTCAATATATTCACCATTAATTCTTAATGAATAGTTCTGTGGGGCTACAATAATGGTAAGGAGAGGACACTGGGTAATCTCCATGATATGATTTCTAATGTGACAGTGTAAGTATGTGCATTTATCCAGGACTGTAGGATAAGTACTAGATACATTCATATTGGAAGCTCTTCTAGTAGTAAATCTGTCCTTCATCTTGCTTACATAATACCCTCAACAAACAAAATGAACCTTGTATTTGTATGTTTTATATGCAGACATGTGATGATGTATCTCATTTTTGACATGAACACTTTTTCTCCAGGTATTTTAGTCAATTTTGAGATAAAAACACTTTAGAAAATGCAGATAGAATCATAATACACATGCACCAAGCAATATAGTCAGTGGCAATACATGTATTACATTAAAATTGTATAACTTATCATATTAACTAGAATACTGGTATATTTCTTCATTTGTATTATATATAAAATAACTGTATCCAATCTCTTAACATGAATGTTTTATAATGGCATTTTCATCCTGATATACATACTTCTTTTGTCACCAAACTCAGTTTTCCAGCAGAGGTCATTGTCATCCTCATGTGATCCCTAAGATACTGCTGAAATCATGTGTAATGATCCACTAGGGATGTTATTCCAAGCCCCTCCATATCTACATGTGTGTATATATATATATATATAATTATATATATAATACACATAAATGTATATATAATTGCGTAAGTATTTTTATGAGAATACGTTATTTTATGGTATATAACCAAAAATTACTAAAATTAATTACTTAACATGCTACTTTAAATTAGTCTAAGCCTTTACCATTCTTGTCTGAGTCGACATTGTGATGTGGTGGCACAAAAGTTTATCCCTAAATTCTCTTTTGTTCCAGATTTAGCTTTTTGTTATTCTTTCACTTGACTTCCAGAAGTCATTAAAATAACTGTTAATTGAATTTAAGAATAGCCAATATCTTGTCATTTGAGAATCTTTAGAAAAATTCAAAACTAACATGACACACCAAATAACTTGGACAGGTTTACCTCTTTTTGGGTCACTGTCAGAATCAGATTTCAGGCATAGTACTGATTAAAACCGCATGCTTTTCAGACTTGGCTTGTATTTGGGTCCACAAATTGTGTTTATGTTCATTTTTATTATTATTTACTTAATTTATTTATTGTTTGAAACTTTCAGAAATATATACAATGAAAAATGTTCATATCTTTTTCTTGTTTCTCTCTCTAGATTCCCCACGAATCCCTAACACGTCTCCACTCCGACTTCCTGTCATCTTACTTTTACTATAACTTACTAAATGTAGTTGGTGTAGTTCATATTTTTATGTGTCTCACGCAATACACTACCGATGTTAAAAACCTCAGAGAAGAAAGATAAGCTTGGTCTCTCATATAAATGAGTTTATCCTTAGGTGAATAACATATGAGGGCATCTTCAGGGCAACTATCTCTTCCTCCTTATTAAGTGGTCACTATATTTTAGGAAGGTTTGGGAAAGAATGAAGCTTGCCTAGAGCATGCCTGAAAGCAAAATACAAACTGAAATGTTCCACACTTTCAGCTAATTGAGGGCGTTTTGACAAATTAATTTCCACAAGGCTTCAGATTCTTTGGCTTAATACTGGAACAAATGGCCGGCATCTCAGAGTGTGCTTGTAAGGACATTGTGTGCTCTCAAAAACCCCAAATGTTCACCTAATGTTTTATTAGCAGATTTGCAAATATGGTAGATAAAATACAATGGATCAAATAAACAAGGAAGACTATGAATAATGAACTTTGTAGCTCTAACTCAATTCTGCCCAAGTGTGCATGTTTATATGCACAAAGTATTTGAACACCTGTAAGAGTGTGGAGGGGAACTTCTGAATTCAGAGTTTTTAAATACAATCTGACAGCTTTATTTCTATTATCTGACAAACTTCTTTGACCCATTTTTCTGGGAAATTCAATTAAAGTCTTAATGTCAATCTGTGAGTATGTGTGCAATCAGTTGAGACTAGATCTAAGTGAAGCATATCTATGATTACAAATGCAGCAAACATTTGTGAAGATCTACTAGTGTATTATGCAATATAGAAACTGATGTCCATTGTGTACAATTTAAATTCTATTTCTGGAGAGTAGAGTTATTAAACAAGGGAAATAAATAAAGCATACAGATAATGACATAGTGATAAATGCTTCAGGTATGAAAACAGAGAGTGTCAGGGAGTGTCAGAGAGTGGTGAAAATTGAACATTAACCACAAAAGCCATCAGAAAGTTGATGACACTGATGGAGTAAATTGCACATGACATAGATCAGCTTGTTCTTCATGAAAATCTCTACTCTTCTACTTGTTCAGCTATTATTTTCCAGATTTCTTTATCATTATTTCTTTACAGTTTTGTGATTGGATTTTTCCCAGTGGAGTATGAATAAAAGTAACTCAAACAGAATCCAGATCAACCTCATAACTCAACCCTGATCCACTCATCCCAGTGTAAGTCACAGGTGATAGGATTTCATGTTTCTCTTACTAACAGTGGTAAGGACATGAAGACCAAACATTCACACTGTCTGTGTTACATATGCACAAACATGAAAATACCATTGAAAGGCTTCCTGAGTCACCATTTGGACCAAAGCTCCTTATTTACCAGAAACAATGTTTTAAATGTTGAATTAATAAGATATCCCCATTATGGTTAGCTCCTGAATTGTACTTTTTTAAAAGAATAATATAATAACTAACACATCACAATTAGATAAAACAAACAAACAGAGGAAAAGAGACAAAGAAAACGCACACACACACACATACACAACACACACACACAAAGAGACATACTTCTTCACAGGCTAAGGAATCCCATAAACCAGTAAACTGAAAGCCATAATATATACACCAAAGACCTAGTGTAGACCTATATACAGGCCTTGTCCATGTTGCCCCACCCTCTGTGAATTCATATGAGTTTTGTTCATGTTGATTTCTAAGGTCTAGATTCCTTGGTATTCCCTATACCCTCTGATTTTTACACCCTTTCTGCCTCCTCTTTCATGAGGTTTTCTGAGCTCTGAAGGGGAGTGCAGATTTGATGGAGATATCTCGTTTAGAACTAAGTGTTCAAATGTTTTTCACTCTCTGTATAATATCTTGCTACAAGTTTTGTATTTGTTCCCATCTGGGGTAAGAGGAAGCTTTTCTAATAATGGCTAAGCAAGGCACTGATCATATCTGTCTTTTAAATAGCAACTTGTATTGGGTTAGGTAATACAGAACTATGTTTCTGAAACCAACTTTAAAAATCTACCGAACTGTCCACTGCCCCATTGGGGAACTGTTATGTAGGGACACTCCACTCCAGAGGAGTGTGATGGAAGGGTTAGGGGGTAGAGGGTGGGAGGGCAGGACTGGGAGGGGTGGAATGAGGACACTGTGATGGAGATGTAACCTGAAGTAATAAATAAATATTTTTAAAAAAGAAATCTAACGAACTAACTGAACCCTTTTGTGTGTGTTTGTGCTCCTTCAGGTAGTGAAAACTTGGATGGTGCTTTTGGACTCTCCTCCTCTAACATAGATTAAATCATATAACTTACCAGTAAACCTTTAACAAGCCATTACTATTTGGTTACAGATTAAGAAAGAACACATTATTTTAAATAATTTTTAATAACTAATTCTAGTTAGCTTTTCTCTTCCAAGGCTTTCAAAATACCACCAGCTTCTTATGTAAGATTGCTGCTCTGACAATGAGTGCATGCTTTTATCATCTTTCAATTTCCCAAAGCTAGAAACCGGGGCTTCTCCCTCACTCTTAGCATATCAGTAAACTAGTACTTATAATTCCACTTGACACATGTTTCTTGTTTCTGTCTATTTCTTTCCACCTCTCCTGCTACCACCGTATTCTCCTCTCACTGACTGGTCTCTTACTTATTTCCACATCCTACCTTATCCTCTCTTATCAGTTCTTGATTCTTCAGAATTAGAAATCTATCTAAAATATGTCTGTATTCATGTGTTTATATCTTCAGTAACTTCCCAGTTCCAATACCATGGAACCAAATTCTTTTAATTTCTTTGTTTATTTATTACTTTGGACATCCTGCCAAAAGCAATATACAGATTCAATGCAATTCCTATCAAAATACCATCACAATTTTTAAAGACCTGGAAAAAACAATTCTGAACTTCATATGGAATGACACAAAATTCAGAATAGGTAAATCAACCCTATACAATAAAAAAAAAAAAAACTTCTGGAGGTATCACCATCCCAGATTTCAAGCTATACTACAGAGCAATAGTAATAAAAACAGCACTGTACTGATATAGAAACAGACCAGTGGATCAATGGAATCAAATTGAAGACCCACAAATGAACCCACACACCTATGGTCACTTAATTTTTGACAAAGGAGCCAAAACGGTACAATGGAAAAAGGACAGCATCTTCAATAAATGGTGCTGGTCTAACTGGATGTCGACATGTAAAAGAATTAAATTAGACGCACACTTACCACCTTGCACAAAAATTAAGTCCAAATGTATCAAATACCTTTACATAAAGTCAGACACACTAAATCTTATATATTTGGTTGTGAGCCTAGCCTTTAACGGCTGAGCCATCTCTCCAGCCCACTAAATCTAATAGAAGAGAAAGTGGGGAAAACCCTCGAACTTTTTGGCACAGGAGGCCACTTCCTGAAAAGAACACCAATAGCTCAGGCTCTAAGACCAACAATAAAAGGACCTCATGAAAGTGAGAAGCTTCTGAAAGGCAAAAGACACTGTCATTCAAACAAAACAGCAAACTACAGATTGGAAAATGATCTTTACCAACCCCACTTCTGACAGAGGGCTTATATCCAAAATTTGTAAAGAACTCAAGAAATTAGACACGAAGAGACTGAATAATCCAATCAAAAAATGGAAAACAGAATTAAATCAAAAATTCATAAAGGAACGAAGCTGTTTAATAAGGAAAGAAAGTTCATTGGGTGTATATCCAGAAGTATACATCCAAATGATTCCTCACTGAATCACAAGGAAGTTTCCTGATCTATGTTTATAGGAACCTTATTTGTAATAGCTAGAAACTGGAAACAACACAGATGTCCCTCAACCAAAGAATAGATTAAAAAACTATGGTACAGCTACACAATGGAATACTACTCAGCTATCAGAAACAATGAAATCATGCAATTTGCAGCCAAATGGATGGAACTAGAGAAGCTCATCCTGAGTGAGCTAACCCAGAGTCAGAATGATGCACATGGCATCTATTCACTTATAGTCAGATTTTAGCCATAAAGTACAGGATAACTATACTACAATGAATGCAAAAAGAGGAACATGAACATAAACTTTTTTTCCTGTCAATGAGACACTTTGCCCTATTGGTGCTGCCTTGTAGGCTCCCAGTTTATGAGGAGGCTTTTGGCCCTCATATGACTGCTGAACTGGGATGGGTGACTGTTATGTAGGGACACTACACTCCAGAGGAGTGTGATGGAATGGATGGGGGTATAGGCTGGGAGGGCCAGACTGGGGAGGGTGTAAAGAGGTCACTGAGATGGAGATGTAACCTGAAGTAATAAATAAATAAATAAATAAATAATAGAAAAGAAGCTTTTCAGCTAAGAAAAAGAAAGTTCATTGGGATTTTTTAAATCTTACTTTTCTTTTTTTGTTCACATCCTATAAGCTGTTGCATAACTTACTCTTCTTTGAAATCCAGTATAAGTACATCAGGATTTGTAGTGAAGTGTTTCCTCTACCAGAAATACTTCCCCATGCATAAGAATTTATGTAGTTATCTGTTACATTTAAATCACAAATTAGACCTTACTTACTCCATGGACAGTTGTACAATTTGTGTATACAATCTCATAACACTTCATAATGTTTCCTATCACAACTATCAATATATTATAGGAAGCATAAAGTCAACATACTGTACATTCTGGTCATACACTAATCTCAGGCACAGCATAAAAATCATTTCAACTCTTAATAATAGCTAAGTGATATAGTCTTAATTACATATTTCAAAGTAATAACATTCACATTGGCCTTAGGAAATTTTCAATGGAAACAAAACATATGTGTAAGAAGGTTGGTTTTGCTGAAAACCAATTAGATTTATTTAGGTAAAGCTCACATACTAGGGATTTTCATAGAATAGTTCATAAGCTAAACACTGCTTACTGTCTAGTTTTGTAAATATGGTTTGAATGAAACATAGCTATAAACATTCATCTATATATCATCTGTGACTCCTTTCATGCTATAAAAGTTCTATGGAATAGTTAGATTGGATACTGAATGGTAAAAAATAAAGTTAAAATCACTTATGTTCTGATTGTACAACATAGAGTATCATCTAATATGTGCTCAGCTTCCTTCTGTTATACATAATAAAAATCAGAAGATATGAAAATTCACATATAAGATATTCTGTATATGGGGTAAAGAAAAGGCTCAGAAGTAAGAGTGCATTTTGCTCTTGTAGAACACCAGAACTTAGTTTCAGATCCTCACAGCCAACTGTAACTCCTGCTCCAGGTTACATGTTGCCCTCTTCTGGCCCCCACATGCATGAACACAAACACATTTTGAACCATACATATATGTAACTTAAAAATTCAAAAAACAACACATGCTAGCGAGATTATGGAGAAAGGGAAACACTCCTCCATTGGTGGTGGGAGTGCAAGCTTGCACAACCACTATGGAAATCAGTCTGGCAATGTCTGAGAAAACTTGAAATAGCTCTACCTCAAGACTGAGCCATACCACTTCTGGGTATACATCCAAATGATTCCTCACCAATCAACAAGGACGTTTCCTCATCTATGTTCATAGCAGCCTTATTTGTAATATCTAGAAACTGGAAACAACCCAGATGTCCCTCAACTGATGAATGGATAAAAACTGTGTTACTACTCAGCTTTCAGAAACAAAGAAATCATGCAATTTTCAGCCAAATGGATGGAACTAGAGAAGCTCATCCTGAGTGAGCTAACCCAGACTTAGAAGGATGCACTTGGCATCTATTCACTTATAACGATTTTAGCCATATAGTACAGGATAACTATACTACAATCAACAAACCCAAAGGAACAGGAACATAGACTTTCTTACTCGTTAGTGGGATTCTTTGCCCTAGTGGAGCTTCCATGTAAGTCCCCAATGCAAGAGGAAGCTCTTAGCCTTCATATAGCTGCTGAACTGAAGGGGGTTGAATTGTAGGGCACCCCACACTGGAGCAGTAGGATAGGTGGGAGAAAAGCAAGAGGGTGGGAGGAGGGAATGGTGATGGAGATGTAAATCGAAATAATAAATAAACAGTAAAAAATTATGTATTTTTAATAGTCAGTTCCCTGTAAAATCAAAAATATGTACATGGT
>CAJQZJ010001418.1:0-21733 GCA_907164525.1 Lophiomys imhausi
GTTCTGTAGATATCTGTTAGGTCCATTTGTTTCATGATCTCTGTTAGACTCAATATTTCTCTGTTTGTCTTCTGTCTTGATGATCTGTCCTTTGTTGTGAGTGGGGTGTTGAAGTCTCCCACTACTAATGTGTTGTGATCGACGTGCGCTTTAAGTTTTAGAAGTGTTTCTTTTACGAAAGTAGGTGCCTTTGTATTTGGGGCATAGATGTTCAGTATTGAAATTTCCTCTTGATGAATATTCCCTTTAATGAGTATATAGTGCCCTTCTTTGTCTTTCTTCATTAACTTCAGTTGGAATTCTGTTTTGTTTGATATTAGGATGGCTACTCCAGCTTGCTTCCTGGGTCCATTTGCTTGGAAAACCTTTTCCCAACCCTTTACTCTGAGGCAGTGTCTATCTTTTGTAGTTAGATGTGTCTCTTGTATACAGCATATGGAAGGGTCTTGCTTGCGGATCCACTCTGTAAACCTATGTCTTTTTATTGGGGAGTTGAGTCCATTGATGTTGATGGATATTAGTGACCTGGGGTTGTTATTTCCCATTAGTTTGGTATAGGCGGTGGTTCTGTTCCTCTTTTGATTTAGTTGCTGATGGGTTTTCTATTCCCTTTGTTTTCTTGGGTGGAGTTTTCATCTCTGAGTTGGGATTTTCCTTCTAGGATTTTCTGTAGGGCTGGGTTTGTGGGTAGATATTGTTTAAATTTAATTTTGTCATGGAATATCTTGTTTTCTCCATCTATGTTGATAGAGAGTTTTGCTGGGTAAAGTAGTCTGGCTGGGCATCTATGCTCTCTTAGGACTTGTAGTATATCTGACCAGGCCCTTCTAGCTTTTATCGTTTCTGGGGAGAAGTCAGGTGTAATTCTGATGGGTCTGCCATTGTATGTGACTTGACCTTTTTCTCTTACAGCTTTTAATATTCTTTCTTTGTTCTGTACATTTGGGGTTTCAATTATTATGTGGCGAGAGGAGTTTCTTTTCTGGTCTAATCTGTTTGGTGTTCTGTATGCCTCTTGGATTTTTATTGGCATCTCTTTTTTCAGGTTTGGGAAGTTTTCCTCTATGATTTTGTTGAAGATATTTCCTGGACCTTGGAGTCGGGAGTCTTCTCTTTCCTCTATACCTATAATTCTTAGGTTCCGTCTTTTCAATGAGTCCTTGATTTCTTGGATGTTGTGGGTGAGAGATTTTTTAGCCTTCTCATTTTCTTTGGATGATGTACTGATTTCTTCCACTGAATCTTCCAAGCCTGAGATCCTGTCTTCCATCTCTTGCATCCTATTGTTGATACTCACATCCGTAGTTCCTGTTCTCTTTCCTTGGTTCTCCACTTCCTCTTTTAACTCTGACTGTGTTTTCTTTATTGTTTCTATTTCTATTTTCATGTCTTGTATGGTTTTGTTCGTTTTGTACATTTCCTTCTCCAGCTTGCTTGTTTTTGTATGAAAATCTTTCATGGCCTTTTCCTTTTCCTGTTCAAGCTCTGTCACCTTGGCTTGGAGCTCTTTAATGGTGTTGTTCCTTGTTTTGATTTGTAGAATTGTGGTTTCCTTGAATTCCTTCATAGATTTAAGTTCTTCTTGCAGGGACTCTATCACTTTCCATACTGCAGAGTTGTCAATGTTTTCATGTGTTTCTGTTGGTGTGTGGTCATCCGAATTGGATGAGCTAGGGTGGTTCTGCTTTGTTGCAGTCATAATTCCTTGATTTCTATTTTTTTTTTTTTTGACCTTTCACCATTGGATGCATTTAGCTGTCTGTTTTCTGTGTTTGGAACCACAGTGGATGATTTGGTGCAGGGGACGAGTTACTTGGCTATCTGTCGTTGCTTACAGGGGGATTTCAAGGTCACTGTGATTTTAATGGCCAGAGGCACTGTGATCTGGTGCAGCGTATTCCCAGGTTGTGAGTAATGAACCAGGATTGTTTCACTGCTCCCAATTTAGACTTCTCTATGTTGCACTCTGAGTTATCAGCCTGTAATGGTTCTGATGATATGGGCCTGTTTGCCCAGGCACAAATTCTGTGGGCTTTGTTTGTCTTCCCGGAGGCTGACAGGGTCTGGCTCCACACCTGATATGTCTGGATTTTCCAGGATACAGCTATGGTCCCGATTTCTGGTTTCTCTCTAGTCTTCTCGCCACAGGGCTGGGCCCTGTGCCTGATTTCCTTCCTGTCTGCGCCGCCACGGTCCCGTGGGTACCCCAAGCCCCAGATCCTCCGGCTGCCTGAGTGCACCTCTCGTCCCAGCAGCTCCGCCGTGGGTGCACGGACCCCTGGTCCCACCCACGCCTGTCTCTCTCCCCAGATGACCTGCCGTGGACTGGCGGGAATTTGGCCCTGCCAGCAGTGCTCTCTCCCCAGCTGCGCTATCCTGAGTGTGGGAGATTTGGCCGCTCCCGCCTGCTTTTGTGTTCCCCGCTTCCCGCGCTCTCTCGGAACCTCCAGTCCTCCGTTTCACAAGCGGCTGCTGCGGACCACCCGCTGAGCCCCCTGTTTGTTCCTTGCTAAGGCTTCCACTATCTCGCAACCTTTTCTAAGTGGGTATAAGTTCAACCTGATGTGTGGGGAGCCCAATAGGACAGCGATCTATGGCCAAGTGGACCCTGATTCTGCCTGCTGTAAGTTGGGAACGATCTTACCAGGCGCCTCTCCAAATGGGAGTTCCCGAGTCCCCGGTTTCGTGGCCTCCGTGTCTGTGAGAGATGGGGAGAGCCTTACCCTGGGACTTTTAACAGTCCCTTGGGAGCTGTGAGCGTTCCCGGGGGGGGGTCTAGCCCCTCCGGTTTTTGCACAGTGCCCAGTAACTCTGTGTTTTTTATGGCTCTTTTTTCCCCGCGTTCAGAATGCGTCAGTGTAGGTCGCCGCCATCTTCGCTCCCCCCTTAGTAGCCATTCTTAATCCTTGCCTGAGTCAATCTTTGTACGGCTGTTTATCTCACGGTAGTTTCTTAGGTCCGTTTCATTTTCTGACATCCCCTCAGAAAAGCCATTTCCCATCTCTCTCTGACTTTCCTAGACTGTACTTTAGCTTGTAATCTCCAGCCTCAGCAGTCCACAGAATTGGGATTTTAGGCATGGGATGTCATACTCTGAGCTCTTCCTTTTATTTTTTAGTACTATGTACCTAAGAATTAATTTTTTTTAAAGATTTTTAAAATTTTACATTCCAATCCCCACCCCCCCGCCCTCCCTTCTTCCCAGTCCCACCGTCCCATCCACTTTCCCCATATCCTCCCCCCTCCTCCCTACCCAGTACCAACCCACTCTGGTACATCAAGCCACATCAGGACTAAGTGTCTCCTCTTCCATCTAGGCAAGATAAGGCAGCTCTGCTAGGAACATTAGCTCCTGAGGAGGCAACATGGTCTAAGTCTAGGATAGACCCTGTTCTGATTGTTAGGGGATCCACTTGAGGTCCAAGCTGCCCATCAGCTTCATATGTTTATGAATGGTTCCATCCATTTGCCTGCAAATTTCATGATATCCTTGTTTCTGATAGCAGAGTAGTATTCCATTGTGTAGATGTACCACATGTGTAATAGGCCTAGGACCAGTCCTTGAAAGCTACTTGAATGGTGGTTCAGTCCTTTAAGCTCCCTTGTGTCTGAGTTAATTGACTATGTGGGTCTTTTTGTGGAGTCCTTAATCCCTCCAGTTTCCTCAAACCTTCCCCTAATTTTTCCTCAAGGTTTCTAGGATGGCAGTAATGTTGGGTTCTTGTCCATATCCCTCTCTTCATCCATTTCCAATGTCTATTTTATCTTCCCTACTTAGAGGGATTCAAGCATCATCCCTTGAGCCCTTCTTGATACTTAGTTACTCTGGGTCTGTGGATTGTAGCATGATGATCTTGTACATATTGGCTAATATCCACTTATGAGTGAGTAAATACCCTGTGTGTCTTTTTGGGTCTGTGTTAGCTCACTCAGGATGATCTTTTCTGGTTCCATCCATTTACCTGCAAATTTCATGATATCCTTGTTTCTGATAGTGGAGTAGTATTCCATTGTGTAGATGTACCACAATTTCTTTATCCATTCCTTTATTGAGGGACATCTGGGTTATTTCCATTTTCAGGCTATTATGAATAAAGCTGCTATGAACATAGTTGTGGAGTACCTAAGAATTCTTAAAAGTTTTTTTTTCACTGTGTTATAATCTGTTACCGTCATTCACTGTGCATCATGTGCATTCAGTGTCCTCCAAGGCCACAAGAGGGTGTCTGGTCCAGTACCAGGTGTAACTCCTGACACTGGATGGTTGTGAGCCACCATGTGGGTGCTGGGAATCTGGGTCATCGGGAAGAGCAATCAGTGCTCTTAACCACTGAGCCATCTCTCTAGCCTCACCATCTCTTTGTTTTGAGTTTGTTTGTTTTGATGATAAATTACCTCAGATTTGGTCAGTGGCAGCCTCCAAGATTGTTCCTATTTCCTTTGGAAATTTCCTATGTTCACATTGATCGTTGAGCATTTTCTTACACTTTGGTACTATATGGTGTTCTGTGCTCATTTGGTACAGTCTCTGCTAGAGATCTGGAATCAGCCATTTAATCATAAAGTCCTGTTTATTTACTGTGAATTAATACTTAGAAACCAAGATCTGGGCGTTGAATATGCTACTGGGTAGTTTTGTTTCAAAACCTTTTAAATAGGTCCTACACAACCACCCCTGTGTTCTCTTTTAAAAAGAAACCATGAGATCATAGAGTACCTTCTGTTCAACATTGAAGAGTTCTCTTCAATTCTCAGTTCATCTCTCTCTCTCTCTATATATATATAATCTATATATAGATGTTCATATGTAGATGAACATATAATCTATGTTCATAATAGCCTGAATATATATAATATATATAGATTATATATATTATATGTATGTTATGTTATTATTGTTATTTTACCATGGGAAGAATTGGGCTTCTCAACCATATCAGCATATCTACTGATCCATTCTATTCTATAATGCACACATAAGGTTTTAAGATTACTAACTCATCATTGTGTTCAACAACACACCTAGCAAATAATGATTACTCTGCCATTTTATGACCCTATACTATATTCAACGTTATATTATCAATTTAAAATAGGTGCCTAGTAAACTACTTTTTAATAGATTATAAAATAATTTGTCCATAAAATTACTAATGTAGATATTATGATCATGGTATGTACTTATGGAGAATCCAGGAGCAGTTATATCCAGTGGAGAACATACAGGTTTTTTAGATTAATTAATTAATTAATTAAACCTTTGTAAGTATCCAAACTTCTGGGTATATTTCCCAATTGCAGTAATATTGTTTAAAAATTAAGAATGATTTAAAAAAACCCAAACAATTTCTATTTGTAAGGCAAAGCGGTTGTGTTTGTGAATGTTTGAAACAATGCTCTTTGGAGAGGTGACAATGCAAGCCTCACTCTTTA
Source organism: Lophiomys imhausi (assembly GCA_907164525.1). Taxonomy (NCBI): domain Eukaryota; kingdom Metazoa; phylum Chordata; class Mammalia; order Rodentia; family Muridae; genus Lophiomys; species Lophiomys imhausi. Next base: position 5,434 of record CAJQZJ010001418.1, read on the forward strand.
ACAATAGTTGCAATTATTGAGGATACCAATGAATTTCTGAGTGTTATGTGTAGTGTTTTTATGTTCAGAATAGAAAGATGCATTTTGTGTCTTTGGTCTTTGTATCTGAACAGTGCAGTTATAACTGTGTCTGCCTTGTGATATTATTTTTGTGTGATGCTCTCACTGGGAAGGGGAATATTTCTCCTGTCACACTTTGTATCTCTGTTGTGATACATGACCATTTAGTGGTGTTCCATTAGCATATAAAGTAGAAGAAGGCAGGAACTGAGTTTCATCTCCCTTAGTACTTTGCTTCTCAAATTATTTGGTGAATGAGCATGATAATCTGTGTTTAAATGGTGTGTAGTTACTGACCTCAACACCTCTGAAGTTTTTCCTGGTAAAAGTGACCAATGAAAGATGACCTGGGGAAGAGTTTATCCATATTTCTTACAAACTTCAAACTCACTGTCATTTCATTTAAAAATCTATCAATCACCTATCTATCGATCTATCACCTATATGTCTGTCTGTCTATCACCTATCTATCTATCTATCTATCTATCTATCTATCTATCTATCTATCATCTATCACCTATCTGTATATTTCTATCCATCATCCATCCATCCATCCATCCATCCATCCATCCATCCATCCATCCATCCATGTATCTATCTATCTCTGATATAGGGGTATTTTGGCTGCATGTATGGCACCACATGCATGCTTGGTGCCTGTGGAGGCCAGAAGCTGCTGTTGGATCTCTGGGATTAGAGTTATAGATGATTGTCAGCTGCCATGTGACCCCTGGGAACCACCTGGGTGCTCTGCAAGAGCAGCCACCAGCGCTCTTAGCCATTGAGCCATGTCTCCAGCCCTTCACTATACCTTCTCTTACACTTAGCCTTCTCCATTTGGTTTCTTGTTTCTGTTGGTGTGACCATTGTCCCCCTAGATGTCAGATTTCAAGTCTCTGAGTTATTTAGGACTCTGTCTTGTGTGTGCATACCTGCATGACATGTTTGTGCTATATTGTCAGTTCCACTGTTTCAGCTTTCTGCCAGCTGTTTCAAATCTCTCACCAGTACTGTGATCAGGTCTTTATTATCTACAGTCTTCTGATCCGTTAAGGAGCTGGGGCTCATCCATGTGGAAAAGAGACAATTGGAGAGGGTTTGGGAGGATGTTTTAAAATATCAGTTGTGGGCTGGATGTGGAGGCACATGCTGTTAATCCCAGCATTTGGGAGGCAGACGCAGGTGGGGATCTTTGTCAGTCAGAGGCCACCCTGGACAACATATCGAGTTTCCAGGTCAGCTAGGATTACAGAGGAGACCTTGTTTCAAAACAAACAAACACACACCGACCAACCAAGCAACAACCAAATAGCAAAAACCAACACAAAACAAAAAGCAAAGCAAAATCCAAATTCAAAAGAAACAAAGCACACATGCGTGCACATACACACCCCAGCTGGGATTTCAAATTGAAGAAGGATTAGTTTCTAAGGACCCAACACAACCAGTTACTGGAAATCATAGGGGGAGAATTTTGGTTCCATATGACATGGTTTCTGGAGATAGAATTTAGGTTCTCATACTTGCCAAGCAAGCATTTTATGGATGAGCCATCTCCCTAGCTCGCCATAGATCAACTTTCAAGGAGATGTAGTTGTTAAACATGAGCAAATATCCTGAAGTTAACATGGATTCTCTAGGACAGTTCTTGGAAGAATGAACAATTTAAAACAGTATTGGGCCTTTACAGTTTTAATTGTCTTTGGGCTTAGTACAGTCCTTGTTAAGTACCTTGTTCTGGAAGTGTGCAGTCAGGGCTAAGGAAGTGTAGCTGGCAAGGATGTTGCAAGGGAGGTCTCATGTGGGTTAAGGCTGGGTTCATGATTAGAACAGTGACTTGTGATGGGTGAGTGGGAAGCAGAAGGCAGACTGGGGTTTTTGTAGTTAGAGTGAGATCTATTTAAAGCCTTTTCTACTTCCACATTTCTTCCTCTACTCCTTTCCACTACACATAGTTGGTTAAGAGAAATGACTGATGGACTGGAGTGTATCACACAGGGCCAGTGATCAAAGGCTACTCCTGATTCTAACACCATCGATGTAGTTATTAGATGTTCTGTAAGTTCCTCTTCAGACTGGAGATTTGTGTAAGCTTCAGTTCTTACAATGTTGATTTTTATGTATAGACTAAATATTTAACAGCATGACAAAGCTGCATTTTAAAGTATTAAATCTTCAAGTCTTTGTAATTACCTTGAATTGGTCTGAAGTTATTGAGATTGTGACATAACATTTATTTATCAAAATGTAGTAAATACTATGTATAGTAGACATAAAATCAAGACAATAAAGCTATCTTCAGATAGTCCAGATATATCTCTATCTACCTACCTATCTATATATCTATATCTATCTATCTATCTATCTATCTATCTATCTATCTATCTATCTATCTACTTTTTTTTTTTGGTTTTTTGAGACAGTGTTTCTCTGTCTATCGCTGGCTGTCCTGGACTCACTTTGTAGACCAAGCTGGACTTGAACTCACAGAGATTTGCCTGCCTCTGGCTCCTGAGTGCTGGGAGTAAAGGCATGTACCACCACTGACTGGCCTAGTCCAGATATTAATAACTATCTTGTTGTTGTTTTTGTTCCTTTTTTTTTTTTTGAGACAGGGTAGTCTTGGTTGTCCTGGAACTTGCTCTATAAATCAGGCTGGCCTCTTACTCAGAGATCTGCCTGCCTCTGCCTCCCAAGTGCTCAGATTCAAGGTGTGTGCCTTTAATCTGACATTAAAAAATGTTTTAAAGGAAAGACTACTTATATTTTTTTCTTTGGGGATTTATATTATTTTCATTTTATATGTATGTATTTGCCTATAAGGATGTTTGTATACCATTTGTGTGCCTGGTACTCTCAAAAGCAAGAAGAGAGCACTGGATCCCCTGGAACTGGATGGTTTTGAACTGCAATGTGGGTGTTAGGAATCAAACCCAGGTCCTCTGGAAGAGCAGCAAGAGATCTCAACTGATGAGCCATTACGTCAGCCCTTAATAAGTCTTTTTAAAAAGTACTTATTTTCATTTTATGTGTATGTGTGTGTCTGCTTGCCCATTCATGCACCACATCCATGTGCCTATAGAAGCCAGAAGAGGGAGTCCAATTCCCTGGAACTTGAGTTACAGATGGTTTGGAATTGCTCAATATGGGTGCTAGGAGCTGAACCCTGGTCCTCTGCAAGAGCAGCAAGTGCTCTTAACCACTGAGCTACTTCAGCCTTCTCATTAATAATTCCTGTAATAATTTTCAAGTAAATCATTAGGTTCATTTCAACCCTTGTGTCCCACGTAGGGTGGTTATGATGCGTTTGCACAGCCTGTGAACAAGAAATGTACACTGCAGCACAGGTGTGCATTTGATCCACACGACAGGTGTGCAGGAAACGTGTGTCTGCTTGGTACTTAATTTCCTCTCTACCATTTGGATTTTAGATGATATTTGGGTATTACATTTCATTTAGGTCATCATTATGAAATAACTGTGTATCAACATAGTGTTTTTAATTAGAGGATGTCAGGAGCCTTCAAAATGTTTACTCGATGCATTCTTCAGGCAAAACTATTATACTATTCTTTTTGCTATTGGTCCTTAATTTTTTAATCATGTTTTGAGGATACTTGTTCTTTCTGTCTTGTGTTGTTGTTTGTGTTTAGAATTTTTTTTAAACCTTTGTTTTGGTGTCGTAAACTTGTCCATTAGCTCTGAGAGGAAACAGCTGGTGTAACTATTAGCACCCCTGCCTCTTTTAGGCTAAGCATGCTGGACCATTATGCGTCATTTAAGGAGGACTTAACATTTTTTAGAGTTTAAGCTTAGAGCCTAAAAATAGATGATTGGCAGGTATAGGAGGGAGTAGAAGTGGGTACAATGTTAGTATTTCTATAAATAAAGACCAAGATGCAGAGAGATATTAGAAAACAGAGATGATAGCTGATAAAGGAGTGATATTTATTAATAAAAATATAGGCATGTAAGGGACAAGAGTCAAGAGCATAAACTGATCCTGCAGAGGACCCGGGTTGTGTTCCCACCACTCACACTGGACAGCTCACAGGGCCTGGGACTCCAGGGGGTCTGGTGCTCTGCCCTCCACAGGCTCCTGCACTTAGGCGTGTGCAACTCCCCACCCCACGTATGATAGTTCAAAAGAATAAAAACTTCTTAATGTACAAGCATAGAAAGTGTGATAAGGAATGAAAAACCTAGAGCAGACTTTACTATTCATTTTATGTAGTGGCATATTGAAAAGCACATACAAAATTCAAAATGAGGGCTGGTGAGGTGGGCCAGTGGGTAAAGCTGCTTGCTGTGCAATCTTTATCTGAGTTTGGTCTCCAGAACCCACAGTAGAACAGACTCCGAAAGTGCGACCCCTCCACACATGCTGTCCCTCTCTCTCCACCCTCTCTCTTCCTTTCCTTCTCTCCCTCTCCTTTTCTACTCTATTAATAAATAAAATTTAAGAATTCTGAAGCAACTTTTGTATTTCATTTTGCTAGAGAATACTAGTTGAGCCCTGGCAAATGTGTTTGTACCCTGTAACTTAGAAGTATATTTTGTCCAGCTATTCCCTGTGGTTCTGTCTGCAGGTTTCTGTCTAAATCCTCAGTGGGTAAAATATTCCATCTATTGCCAGATGGGAGAGGCTGATTAACTTCACATGTCTTCAAGGGCCTTGACTTGAATTTACTTATTTACTTCCCCTTTACTTATTAGTTTTTAGTTTATCAGTTGCCCTAATTCATAGTTTAGGACAGAAAATGACTCTGAAAATGACTGCTTTCCAGAAGAACTTTGCTTACTCATCTCTCTGCTTTGTACATCATTAACAGTAAAGAGTAAACTTCATCTCTATCCCATATCTATTTATCACAGTACAACTGGAGTTATCTCCTCGTTCATGTGATTATCCTCTAGTTAAAAATGGAATTGTCACCCACTGTGGTGGCACATGTCTTTCATCCCAGCACAAGAGAACAGGGATATGTAGATGTCTGTGAGTTTGAGGACAGCCTAGGCTAGATAGAGAGACTCTATCTCAAAAGCAAAACCAACCAACCAAACAAATGCAAGCAAAACAACAACAAAACAAACGATTTTTTAGAATGTAAATAACGAGCAAACATAGGGAGATGATAGGTAGATCAGTTGTAGTAGGTGTTAAAGGTGTCTGAGAATTTACTGATGGCCATAATGTTTTAAGCTTTGAAAAGAAATAAACCATGGGCACCTTTTAAGATGGATGCGGCAGTTGTGAGGTTTGTTGTTTTGATGCTTTTCCAGGCTGAGTTTGTAACATCAACTGTACAGAAAACAAATCAGTCTGACACAGGCCAGTCAGGCTAGGCATTAGACACTGCAGAGATTGAAACCTATTGGAAAGTTGCAATTACCTAGGCTTTCCAGGCTTATGAAATGATTTTCCCCTTTATATCATCGTTTCCTAAGTAGCCCAGGATGGGCTTGAACTTCTAGCCCACGTGGCTCTCCTGCCTCAGGTTCCAGAGAGGCATCGCTATAGGTGTATGTAACTAGCCTTGAAGCTTGTGCAAATTGACTTTAATTAATTAATTTTTAAAAACTTGCATGTGTCCATCCTCCCTGTACTCAGGAGGTCGAAGGTGGCAAGCTCCTGGCTGGCCTGGTTTCCATAGTGGGACTCTACTGAAGCAAACAAAACCTAGGGAAGTTTCGGGAAAGGGAAATAGGGACGGTAAGGAGAGTTCAGAATTTTATAGTAAGACAACTATTCAGTGTTTACCTGAAAAAAAAAAAAGTCCTTGAGTGGTGTGTGTGTGTGTATGTGTGGATATGTGTGCATGCACGCCATTGTTTATAGAGGCCAAAAGACAACGTTGGGGAGTTGCCTTGGGGTATGGAGATGAAACTCAGACCTGCAGATTTGCCCAGTAAGAGCTTGTGCTCACTCAGCTCTCTCCCTGTCTCACCCACCCGTATTTAAGGTGAAGGAAGCTATGTCAGTGAATTAAAAAGAGAACTCTGTACTTCTCTTCAGTCAAGGCTGCCCTGAGAGTTTAATTACAGAGGTGAGGTTTCTATGCGACTGTTTGGAAACTTTGTAATGTCTTCATTGTAAAGTTTTTGGTTTTTTTTTTGTTTTGTTTTGTTTGTTTATTTATTTATTTATCTATCTATCTATCTATCTATTTATTTATTTATTTATTGCATCTGGAGGAGTGATGACAATAAAAAGCTGAGTTTCATTGTCTCCATCAGTTTGTTTTCTGTGTGGATGACAAAATCTGAAGGGAACCACTGCAGTAACCTCAGTTAAACCCAGGATGAACCTTCCTGTTTTGGGGAAGCAGCTTGAATTAGAGAGAGAGGAAAGACCTTCCCAGAGACAGAGTGATTAAACTTTTGTTTTATGTTTAAAGTTTATTTATTTTATGTGCATGAGTGTATTGCCTGCATGTATGAAAGGCACCATGTGGAGGCCAGGAGATGGTGTTAGATCCTTGGAACTGGACTTACAAATAGTTGTGAGCCACCATGTGTGCTCTTAATTGCTGAGTCATTTGTCCAGCTCCTGACTGGGTTATTTTTAAGAAAAATAATCATAATAAAATGTTCAGAAAAACAAAAGAGTAGCTCTCAAGTTTTCTTACTTCAAAAGAGCGGGTTAGGAGACTATGGGAGGTGACAGACACATTTGTAGCCTTGACTTTGGTCTCACAAAGCTGTGCCTATTTTCAAAGCATTCATATTATAGATATTAAATATGTGCATATTTTCATGTATAAAAAAGAAAAAGTATGATATTCAGATCACTAAGGGCTGACTCACAGTAAGGTACACTCAGCAAATCAAAGACTGCTACAGTTGCAGGCTGACTCACAGTAAGGTACACTCAGCAAATCAAAGACTGCTACAGTTGCAGTAGTAAACCTCTGAGATTAAGTGGCAGAACTGTTGAAGTTAGAAATTAGAACTATTTTTTTGCATATGAAAACAAACTATTCAGTTAGTCTTAACAGAAGCATATTAAGAAGGAACACATTTAAATATTTTAAATATCTTTGCTTAAAGATGGTCCGTGTTCAACTATAATTTTTTTCTTATGTTCTGATCGTATTTCTACTTTTTTAAAAAATAATTTATTTTTTATTTCTTCAAGTTACATCTCAATCACAATCCCCTCCCTACTCCCCCATCCAGTTCCACCCTTCCACCCTCCTCCCCCTCAACTCCCCATCCTCTTCCCTTCTTTTTTTTTTTTTTTTTTTAGTTTAAGGTATTTCTTTTTCCCCCCAACAGCTCTCCCTTTCAGTCCAACAAATGGTTCTTTTTCTTATAACTATAAATACAATGCAAAACAACAGAAATAAATAGGCCACAATTATAAGAGTTATATGGCTTAGCATACATTCCCAGTGTCCAGTCCATATGTATTTGGCACCTGACTTTAACATTCTACTATCTAACCATCTCCATGAGTTTAAAGTTCTATATCTAACTCAGCTTTCATACTAACTTGCCTCACAATTTTAAAAACATCTTCTTAGATCCAGAACACCCTCTTGATTCCTAAACAACTCAAAATTTAACTATGAGACTCTAGCTATCTATTCTTCAACCACCTCAGAGACCTGAGAGGGATAAATATATCTAATTATATAGGAAGTACAGGGCCTGCAGCTTCCAAAACTAAGAAATGACATACCAGTGGCTGCCTGGACAGTTCGCATTTTCTCTCCATACATCACAGCATCAATCTTCAGCCATTTGGCCCCGTTTCTCTGACAGACATTGATTGTAGAGCAGGAAATATGAAGGACTTACCTACCCTGTCTTGGCAGGGCTAGGCTGTCGACTTACCTGCTTCCAAGTTTTGTCCTTTTTGGACATAAGTCTGTCTAACAGTTAGAAAAACTGTTAAACTTTAAGCCAAGAGAAAGGCTTACCACCAATTCAATCATCTCCCACTGGAGATTCTTTGATGCTCATCTTCTACTTGGAGTAGAATAGGGGGTGCTGTCAGGAGCTGACATGTCTCGATATCAAAAAATCTTAAGTTAAGAAAACATCTTTGAATGCCATATTCTGCATATCTCTTGAGGTTTTTGAAGATGCCCTATCTATCTCTTATATTTAGATAAGCAAATATTGCTTGTCTCTTAGCAACTTGATTTCTGAGTAGCTTAGAAAATAACTGTGATAGACTGTCATAGTAACTAACAAAATGACACATTTGCATGACTATTAGTTTCCATTTCTTAATTATCCTAAACAGTTTATGATGGTTGGTAGCAAGAGGCCAAAACTTGACATTTCATTTTTAAGCATTACTAGGAACAATACCTTTAAGAAGCGTTACCCTTAATTTTGTATCAATATACAAAGATCAATACCAATGTGGCCAAATATAATCTTAATTTTGTATCAATATACAAAGATCAATACTGATGTAGCCCAATACAATCTTAATTTTACATCAATATACAAGGGTCAATACCATTGTGGCCAAATATAATCTTAATTTTGTATCAATATAAAAAGATCAATACCGATGTAGCCCTATACAATCTTAATTTTGCATTAATATACAATGATCAATACCAATTTAGCCAAATATAATATTAATTTTGTATCAGTATACAAAGGTATAAGGCCCTATTCAATAATCTGTCCTTTTTTCTTGATCTTTCCTATACTCTGTCTATGTCCCGTTTTTCTGAAATCTGTTCACTCCTACATAGAAGAGAAAGGATACAGAAAAGAAAAAGAGAGAAGTTTCTGGGTCTAACCTCCAAAACGCATTTAACAAGACCATTTAACAGCTTGTAGTCTCTTCCCCTAAATAACAAAATTTTCTATTATCCATCATATAACCAAAGTGGGGGAACACCCTCCCCACCTTCTGGGGATGGGACATTGTTCTCTTAAAATGACTTCCTGCTGATTTGGGACGTAGTAAACCTGTTTGGGGCCCAAATAAGAATGGAAAAATGGTTAAAAATATTAATAGAATCATTTGATGTTTAGTCCTTTTATGCTCAGCTATTTAGATGTCCTAAGAAGTTCATAGACAGAAGCTGATCTTCAGAGCTTTACTGAAGTTCTGGCTGGAGCAGTCTGTGGAGCTGAACGATCTTAGCGATTTTGAGTTGTTGTGGTTGTAGACTTTTGAGGAAACTGCTATTGAGGAAGTCTGCAAGGCTGGATCATCTGGGTCACTCGTCTTCTTTGATGTCTGATCTGTTTTCTGCTGAGGTTTCCGTTGTCCAGTTGTCCCTGGATTCCTTGAATGGATGCTTTAAATCTCCTGGAAAGATAAGAACAGAACCCTGCCCTAATCCTAACCCTGGGACAATTACCTTTTCTTTGGGGGGGGGGTCAGGTAATATTTTTCCTGGAGCAAATTTGGTTTTTTGTATATAAAGTATTACCTTTCAATCTGGATTAAAGAAGAAATTATTTTGATATTTTGGAGCTAAACATACCTTTAGTGTATATATTTTGAGATCTCAAAGGACAATTTGTTTGAATTGCAGCCTGCCTTTTGTAAGTAGCTTTTAAACTTAAATCCTTCCAAATCCTATGTGCCTGTCTCTGCATTCTAAGTTTTGGGATCAAAGACATGTGGTTCCCAACTGATGGGATTAAAGATGTGCTCCTCCACCCCTGGATCAAAGTTTTTCTCTGTTTAGAGCTTGTTTTGTATCAGGCTGACCTTGAGCTCTGAGATCTTCCCTCCCTCCCTCCCTCCTTGTTCCTCTACTTGGTACTCTCCTTCTCCTCAGATGAGGTAGGCCCTCATATATAATACTCCCTCAGATCTTGCGTCATGTGAGGGCCAAGAGCTTCCACTTGTACTGGAGCTTGATAAGGCACACCATCCAGGGTGTGGTGTTCCACTAACCTTCAGCAGATTCCATGACTCACTGGTGGGTAGAATTTTTCCTAGGATAGATATGCTAGGTTCCTATCTATTTGGGTGTGTGGGTTGTAGGATAGTTATCCTCTGATGTATGGTTAATATCCATTTATAAGGGAATACATACCATGTTTATCTTTCTGGGACTGCGTCAGCTCACTTAGGATGAGCTTTTCTAGTTCCATCCATTTGGTTTCGAATTTCATGATTTCCTCATTTCTGATAGCTGTGTAGTATTCCATTGTGTAAATGTACCACAGTTTTTTTTATCAGTTCTTCAGTTGAAGGACATCTGGGTTGTTTCCAGTTTCTGGCTATTACAAATAAAGCTGCTATGAACATTGTTGAGGCAATGTGCTTGTGGTTTCGTTTCGAATCTTTTGGATATATGCCCAAGAGGGGTATGGCTGGATCTTGAGGTAGAGTTATTCCCAATTTTCTAAGATATCTCCAGATTGATTTCCAAAGTGGTTGCACAAGTTTTCAGTCCCACCAGCAATGGGGGAGTGTTCCCCTTTCTCCACATCCTCGCCAGCATGTGCTATCATTTGAGTTTTTGATCTTAGCCATTCTGACAGGTGTGAGATGGAATCTCAGAGTTGTTTTAAGTTGCATTTCCCTGATGACCAAAGATGTTGAACATTTCCTCAAATGCCTCTCAGCCTTTAGAGATTCCTCTTCTGTGAATTCTCGGTTTAGCTCTGTACCCCATTTATTGATGGGGTTATTTGATTTTTTGGTGTTTAATTTCTTCAGTTCTTTATATATTTTGGATATTAGCCCTCTGTCAGATGTTGGGTTGGTGAAGATCCTTTCCCAGTGTGTAGGCTGCCATTTTGTTCTAAGGACAGTGTCCTTTGCCTTACAGAAGCTTTTCAATTTTATAAGGTCCCATTTATTGATTGTTTGTTTTAGTGCCTGAGCTATTGGTGTTCTATTCAGGAAGTTGCTACCAGTGCCAATGATTTCAAGACTTTTCCCCACTTTCTCTTCTATTAATGTTAGTGTGTCTGGATTTATGTTGAGGTCCTTGATCCACTTAGACTTAAGTTTTGTACAGGGTGATAAGTATGGATCTATTTGCATTCTTCTACATGTTGACATCCAGTTAGACCAGCACCATTTATTGAAGATGCTTTCCTTTTTCCATTGTATGTTTTTGGCTTCTTTATCAAAAATTAAGTGACCATAGATGTGTAGATTTATTTCTGGGTCTTCAATTCGATTTCATTGGTCAACTGGTCTGTTTCTATACCAGTACCATGCTGTTTTTATTATTATTGCCCTGTAGTACAGCTTGAAATCCGGGATGGTGATACCTCCAGATGTTCTGTTATTGTACATGATTGATTTAGCTATTCTGGGTCTTTTGTTATTCCATATGAAGTTGAGAATTGTTTTTTCCAGATCTGTAAAAAATTGAGTTGGTATTTGGATGGGAATCGCATTGAATCTGAATATTGCTTTTGGTAAGATTGCCATTTTTATTATGTTGATCCTACCTATCCATGAACAAGGGAGATCTTTCCATCTCCTGATATCTTCTTCAATTTCTTTCTTCAGGGACTTGAAGTTCTTATCATACAGGTCTTTCACTTGCTTGGTTAGAGTTACCCCCAGGTATTTTATATTATTTGTGGCTATTGTGAAGGGTGTTGATTCCCCTATTTCTTTCTCACCCATTTATCTTTTGTGTAAAGAAGGGCTACTGATTTTTTTGAATTGATTTTGTATCCAGCCACGTTGCTGAAGGAGTTTATCAGCTGTAGAAGTTCTCTGGTGTAATTTTTGGGGTCACTGATGTATACTATCATATCATCTGTAAATAGGGATACTTTGACTTCTTCCTTTCCAATTTGTATCCCCTTGATCTCTTTTAGTTGTCTTATTGCTCTAGCTAAAACTTCAAGTACTATGTTGAAGAGATATGGAGAGAGTGGGCAGCCTTGCCTTGTCCCTGATTTTAGAGGAAATGCTTTAAGTTTCTCTCCATTTAGTTTGATGTTGGGTATTGGCTTGCTGTAAATTGCCTTTATTATGTTTAAATATGGTCCTTGTATGCCTGATCTCTCTAAGACTTTTATCATGAAAGGGTGCTGTATTTTGTCAAAAGCTTTTTCAGGATCCAATGAGATGATCATGTGGTTCTTTTCTTTCAGCTTGTTTATTTGGTGGATTACATTGATGGATTTTCTAATGTTGAACCACCCCTGCATCCCTGGGATGAAGCCTACTTGATCCTGATGTATGATACTTTTGATGTGATCTTGGATCCGGTTTGCAAGTATTTTATTAAGTATCTTTGCATCCATGTTCATAAGGGAAATTGGTCTGAAATTTTCTTTCTCCATTGGGTCTTTGTGAGGTTTAGGTATCAGGGTAACTGTGGCCTCATAGAATGTGTTTGGCAGTATTCCTTCTGTTTCTATGTTGTGGAAGAGTTTGAAGAATATTGGTGTTAGCTCTTCTTTGAATGTCTGGTAGAATTCTGTGCTGAAACCATCTAGGCCTGGGCTTTTTTTGGTTGGAAGACTTCTAATGACTTCTTCTATTTCCTTAAGGGTTATAGGACTGTTTAATTTGTTTACCTGTTCTTGATTTAACCTTGGTAGGTGGAATCTATCAAGAAAATCGTCCATTTCATTTAGATTTTCCAATTTTGTGGAGTACAAGTTTTTGAAGTAGGACCTAACGATTCTTTGGATTTCCTCAATGTCTGTTGTTATTTCCCCCTTTTCATTTCTGATTTTGTTGATTTGGGTATTTTCCCTCTGCCTTTTAGTTAGTTTAGCTAAGGGCTTGTCTATTTTGTTGATTTTCTCAAAGAACCAGCTCTTGGTTTTGTTGATTCTTTGTATTGTTCTTTTTGTTTCTAAGTTGTTGATTTCAGCCCTGAGTTTGATAATTTCCTCTCATCTGCTCCTCTTGGGAGTGTTTGTTTCTTTTTGTTCTAGCTCTTTCAGGTGTGCTTTTAGGTGGCTAGTATAGGAATTCTCCAGTTTCTTTTTGAAGGCACTTAGAGCTATAAACTTTCCTCTTAGCACTGCTTTCAATGTGTCCCATAAGTTTGGGTATGTTGTGCCTTCATTTTCATTGAGTTCTAAGAAGACTTTAATTTCTTTTTTTATTTCTTCCCTGACCCAGAGGTCATGAGGAGAGAGTTGTTCAGTTTCCATGTTTTTGCAGGCACTCTGTTGTTTTTATTATTGTTGAAGCCTAGCTTTATTCCATGATGGTCTGATAAGTTACAGGAGTGATTTCAATTTTCCTGTATCTGTTGAGGCTTGCTTTGTGACCGACTATATGGTCGATTTTGGAGAAGGTTCCGTGAGGTGCCGAGAAGAAAGTGTATTCTTTTGTTTTGGGGTGAAATGTTCTGTAGATATCAATTAGGTTCATTTGATTCATGACATCTGTGAGGTTCATTATTTCTCTGTTTGGTTTCTGCATTGTTGATCTGTCCAGTGGTGAGAGTGGTGTGTTGAAGTCTCCCACTATTAATGTGTGAGGTTCAATGTGGGATTTGAGCTTCAGTAGTGTTTCTTTAATGAATGTGGGTGGTCTTACATTTGGGGCATAGATGTTTAGTATTGAAATTTCATCTTGGTGGATTTTTCCTTTGATGAGTATATAGTGTCCTTCCCCATCTCTTTTGATTAATGTTGGTTGAAAGTCCAATTTGTTGCATACTAGAATTGCTACTCCAGCTTTTTTGTTGGGTCCATTTGCTTGGTATATCTTTTTCCAGCCCTTTACTTGGAGATAATGTCTATCTTTTATGCTGATGTGTGTTTCTTGCAAGCAGCAGAATGTGGGATTCTGTTTTCATATCCATTCTGCTAGCTTGTGCCTTTTTATTGGGGAATTGAGTCCATTGATGTTGAGAGATATTAATGACCAGTGATTGTTACTTCCTGCCATCTTGATGGTGGTGGAAATAGTGTGTGAGTGAGCTTCTTTTCTTTTGGTTTTGCTGCAGGCTTGCTATTTGCTTCCTGTGCTTTCTTGTGTTTAGTTAACCTCTTTGGGTTGAAGTTTTCCTTCCAACATCTTCTGTAGCACTGGATTTGTGTATAGATATTGTTTGAATTTAGCTTTGTCATGGAATATCTTGCTTTCTCCATCTATGTTGATTGACAATTTTGCAGGGAATAGTAGTCTGGCCTGGCGTTTGTGGTTTTTTAGGGTCTGCAAGATGTCTGTCCAGGCCCTTCTGGCTTTTAGAGTCTCTGAAGAAAAGTCAGGTGTGATTCTGATAGGTTTGCCATTATATGTTATTTGACCCTTTTCCCTAGCAGCTTTTAAAATTCTTTCTTGGTTCTGTACATTTAGTGTTTTGATTATTATGTGGCGGGAAGATTTTCTTTTCTGGTCTAATCTATTTGGAGTTCTGTAAGCTTCTTGTACAGTTATAGGCATCTCTTTTTTTAGATTTGGGAAATTCTCTTCAATGATTTTGTTGAAGATATTTTCTGGTCCATGGAGGTGGGACTCTTCTCTTTCTTCTATTCCTATTAGTCTGAGATTTCGTCTTTTCATTGTGTCCTTGATTTCCTGAAGGTTTTGTGTCAGGACTTTTTTAGATTTGACATTTTCTTTGATAGATGTATCAGTTTCTTCAATTTTATCCTCTGAGCCTGAAATTCTTTCTTCCATCTCTTGTATTTTGTTGGTGATGCTAGTGTCTGTAGTTCCAATTCTTTTCGTTAAGGTTTTCCAGTTCTATGGATGTCTCGGATTGGATTTTCTTCATTGCTTCAACTTCCCTTTTCAGGTCTTCCATTCCTTTAAGTGCTTTATTCATTTCCATCACCTCCTTTGCAGTATTTTGTTGTTGCTCTCTGAGGTATTTGATTTCCTCCCTTAGGCCTTCTATTATTAATATAAGCGTAGGATTAAGGTCATTTTCCTTTGCTTCAGTTGTGTTCAGCTGTCCAGAATTGTCTGTAGCATTATTGCTAGGATCTGGAGACATCCTATTGTTTGTTTTGTTTTTTTTTTACCATGTTCTTGTGCTGACCTTTTGTCATCCGATGGATCCAGGTGTTATCTGTTTGTTTCTTTTGTTACCTGACCTTGGTGCTCAGGAAAACTCCCTCTCTGGGGGTTGGCTGATGCTGAGATCCTGGTGTTTACCACCAGATGGGGGGCAGGTTCCTGTAATAGACTGACTGGCTCTCAGAGAGGAGGGTGGCTGCTGCTCTCCTCAACTGCTTGTGACCCAGTTAGACCAATATAGAGGGTATTGGAGTGGGGAGAGGGCTAGCCTCTGAGGACCTGGGAGCTGACAGGTCTCCTCAGAAAGGCAGGTAGAGCTGTGGTTGGGTCTGTGTTCTCCTCTCACTGACCCAGTCGTTCTGGTTCCCCAGCTAGGCTGACTATGCAGGCAGGGAGCTCCATCCACAACAGATGCCGGCCCCATTGCGCCTGTTGCTGACTGCCTCAGATGCTTGGGTGCTAGGGTGAGTGATCCACCCGCCCCAGTATTTGTGGAGAACAAACAGTCGCGGGGGCTCTGTTTGCAGGCAGTCTTGGCTCCTAATTGCTTTGCTGTGACTGAGTTAGGTCTCTGCCTCTCTGCTACAGTGCACACTGTGCTGCCATGTTGGAAACTCCGGAAAAAATAATCTCACTTACCTTTGCTCTTGTGATGCGGCTGTTTTTCCCTCTTGGGTGTACAGGTCCAAGTGCAGGCTGGATATCAGGCAGACAGGCGGGGCCACTGGTCTGTGGCTGGAGCCGTGGGCTGGATATGCTCCTGGGCTAGATCTCTAGCCCGAGCTTCTCTTCAGACTCGTGTCGGAGCTGGCTGATCTCAGGGTGGTGTTCCCGGGAACTTATTTCTACTTTTTTTAGGAAGAAAAAATTATTTCTGAAGGCATGAAATGCAAGATTTAACAATTGCTACTACAGAATTTTAAGAACAATTAGTGAGAAGTGAGTAAAAGTCTATAAGTACATGATAATAGTTACAGAACAGGTTCTGGTATTCTGTTTTTCTTCCTATTTCTTCCAAAGAAAACTTGGGATTTCATCAGCAGGATAACTTTTTGTCTTTTTCTTTTTTTTTTTTTAACATTTATTTATTTCTTCAAGTTACATCTCAATCACATTTCCCTCCCTTCTCCCCCTGCTGGTCACACCCTCCTAGTCTCTTCCCCCTCACCCTCCTATCTCCTTTTTTTTTTTTTAATTTAAACTTTCTTTTCCCCACCAACAGCTTTTAGTCCAACAAGAGGCTCTTTTTTTTTCTTTTCTTTTTTCTTTCTTCCTTCCTTCCTTCCTTCCTTCCTTCCTTTCTTTCTTTCTTTCTTTCTTTCTTTCTTTCTTTCTTTCTTTCTT
>CAJQZJ010001418.1:31566-49070 GCA_907164525.1 Lophiomys imhausi
CAGCATCAATCTTCAGCCATTTGGCCCCATTTCTCTGACAGACATTGGTTGTAGAGCAGGAATTATGAAGGACTTACCTACCCTGTCTTGGCAGAGCTAGGCTGTCGACTTATCTGCTTCCAAGTTTTGTCCTTTTTGGACAGAAGTCCAGTCACAGGTTCTTAATCAGATTTACAGTACCAGGCATAGAATTGCTTTTTGAGGAGTTGACTTTGCCTTCAAACAGAGAGTGGTTGGTTATTTCTATAATATGAATGCCACTATTGCGCCCATGTCATATCTTACCAGACCAGTTGGTGTTGTAGCTAACAGGGTTCACAGCTGAGTAAGACTGTTGATGACTTTTCCTCTTCAGAATTCTGAAAGTACCTTCTGATATTATTGCAAATAGCCAGTAGGAAGGAAGCTTCCAGGTCAGTACCGGCTTAATTTCTCCAAGGTCTGTGATCAAAGTGTGTGGTGTTTTCAGCAATCAGTATTACCAACATGTTCTGATGGGCAACCTAGAGAAATGACAATAACTTACATTGTTTTGGGGAAAGTGTCCCAAAGATTCAACTGCTCAAGAAGAGATATCCCACACCCAGCATCAGACTTTTTAGTTGATAACCTATGGGTTCTGAGAGGATCATTATCCTCATGTAGGGTAACTCTAATCTCTGTCTCTGTCTCTCTCTCTCTCTCTGTGTGTGTGTTAAGGAAAAATTTAAAATATTAGGCTTCCATATTACTTTTTAAACATACGTTAGTGCTAATTGCTTCTCCTCCAAGCCCTTCCTCTTCCCCATGGCTATGTTTTTTATATTATTCAGTTTTTTTGTCTGCCCCATAATATTCCAGTTCAGCATCTTTAAGTAAGCTAGAGCAGAGATAAGTGCATACATTACAATGAATGTACTTATCACTATTAATGGAAAAATAGTTAACTAAAACTAAATAGTTAGAAAAGTATAGTGTATAGATTAATCTTTTAATATGTTGATCTGTTCAAGCTCCCATGTGCTTGTAGAAAAAGAGAAAAATACCAGAGTCATTTGAGAAGCACTGAACCCTCTTCTGTACCTAGAATAGAGCAAATGAGTCTATAATGAGGAGTCAGTGCCTGCTTGGGCCAGCACAGGAAACAGAAGAGCAGGAGAGAGCCCATATCCCATGGTTGATGTGGAACTGCAAAGCCCCATGACCCTAAGTTCTTGTTAAATGTGAACTCTTGCGACACCTCAGCTTACACTCTCTTCCTTTTCTGAGGAAAGAGCGGAGAGTGGTTGGTCAGAAGATGTACGTAAAGAATAAACGAAGGGGAGAAAGTGAGAAGTGTCTTCTTAAAGATTGGCTTCTTTTATTTGGGCTTCTTTTTACTGAGTTCTTGGAAACCTGTTCCTTTTTGGGAGAAAAGATGGCTGCTGTTTTTGGGTTTTGAGCCAATATTTAAAAAAGATAATATATGGAAAGCCCTAGTCTAGCCCCTGGTGTGCACATAACAGATAAATACCCATGCCCTATTGGAGTTTAGGAGAACAGAACCAGATTTAGATGGAAAAGGGGGAAATATCCCCAAAGACCACTTTGAAAGGAATAGATTTTAGATAGATTGAAACTCTGGGAGACATTTTTGTCAGATGATAGCATGAGTCCAGAAGAGCCACTGTGACATGTTCACGCCCACCCTCAGCAGTCAGAGACTCATACACTTGGCAGCACTCAGGACTGCAGAGAACCTTTGCTTTTCACTGGACATTCAGAACGGTTCCTGCCATCATGGAGGCCAAAGAGAAAGCCGTCTCTCTCTCTCTCCCCCATTACTGACAGACTGGAAGGAGGAAATTTGAGAATTAGAGTTTGCAACTTCATTTTGGGCTCAGCACAGGAGATGGAAAGCCCAGATGGGAGGATGTCTGAACGCCTTGTATACATCCAGACAGTTACGTGAGGAACCAGTTTTACCAGGTGTGCTAGCCTACTATGTGCTTTCCTTAAGTTCTTCCCCAGGGATCTTCAAGTACTTTGCACCTTTAAAATATCTGAGATGGAAGACAGTTCAAAAAGTTGATAATCTTTCTTTATTTACTTGATGAACAGAAGTTAGTGTAAGGAAACAGGACATCCTACCTTTTCAGTTTGTGCTAGAAGAGCATTGTGACCTCTCAAAATAAATCAAAATCACGTTTTCTCTTTCATTTTTTAAAGTGGTAGATTATGATTAAATGACTGAAATTTATTTAAACTAGCAAAAATTGCCTCTATTTTTGTTTCATTGTCTAAATGTTTTGTAATTTCTAAAAATGCATATTCATAGTGGTAATCTTGACTTGAAGTCAACTACAAGGAAAGAAACACTACAGGACTTTTATGTTGAAATCTTAATGCCAGAACCCTCTTTCTCTCCATGCAGGTTGGGTGTTAAAAACAAAGACATACTTTAGTAGAAATTCACCTGTTTTATTGCTTGGAAAATGTTATCATTTTAAATATGAAGGTAAGTGATAAATATGCAAAGCATTAAAAAATATTTGAAGAATTTCATTGCTAAACTTTTTAGTATTTTATTTCCAGATTAAACTATTTTGACATGTTATCCACCTATGCATTGTGTAACATAATGTGTTACTATATGATTTGGTCCTTGTATATCCCGTGTTACTATATGATTTGGTCCTTGTATATCCCACGTTACTATATGATTTGGTCCTTGTATATCCCCCAGGGATAAGGATCATGTCATCTTTCACTGCAGCCCTCCTATTTTGGACTTTGCTGATGCATAAGTACTAATTGAATATTACTTGAGTTGATATGCCTGTGTTCTTGGTGAAGTTCTCTGGTAACTTTACTGTATGATGATAAAGGAAATGATCACCCTGCTGTCATCACATCCCAGCCTCTTCTACAGTATTAAAATTCGTATCAGTCAGACAGGCTTTGTAGGTGCAGAATGTTTCCAGAACTTACCTTCATACTATCCTTTCCCCTTTCTTCATTTTTCCCTCTTGCTGGTGAGCTTCACCCTCCCTGCTGCTTTCATGGCACCCATACTCCATGTCCCTCTCTTGTTCCCCCTCTCCTCTCCATTTAGACTTCTTTCCCCACATAGTTTCCCGTCTGCTTTCTTGTTAAATTGTATCAGTACATCGCAGAGGTTCTGGTCAGTTGTGTTTTAATTTTTATTTGGATCTAGGCATTCCTAAAGTCCCTCTGTCCAGTTAGATGACCCGCTGGCCACTGAAGAGTGTTTTGCTCACTTGCCACCTATTTGTGTAGGTTTTGTAGTTCTTGGTATTTCTTAGTATTGTGTCATCAGCCTCACCTAAGCTTCCAATATTATTAGCAATTTTCATTTATTTTGTTTGTTTCCTTCCCCCACTTTTCATTGTGTGGTTCCTTGAAAGATTCCTCATTCTTCTTAAACTCTTGGGACAAAGTTCATTTAGTACTGACAGTTTCTCCATAGTATTCGGTGTTGAGTAGGTCTGAGGAGAAGAAATGACTTACTTCTTGCAAGGAGATTGAAGCACTGTGTTTATAGGATGAGGCACGAGAGCCAGGAGTACAATAGTATTCCACTTTAAACAAATTTGAATGTCAGAGTGGCATATTTAGACATATTGTGTTGCCGTGTTTAATTTCTAGGCACTTTTATTTGTAACTAACTTCAAGTTCTGTCTAACGTTAAGAGAAAGTCATGTCAATGGAGGTTTGGTGATCATTTGTTCATTATCATCTGCTGAATATGTGTGAAGTTAGAGTGATGGGAAATTTTCAAAATGAGCAGAAGGAAGGAGTGAAGGAAGAATGAAGAGAGTGGACTGTAAAGCTCTCAGCCTTCAGCATCCTGCAGAAAGGCTTGGGATGTTGAGCTCCTTGGAACTGAGAGTTGTAGCTAGATGTATTTACTCATTCGAGCTCCCACACATCCAAGCCAGGCAGTGCTTACCAGAATCTACTAATGCTAAGCAGAGCCTCTAGGTGTAGGTGAAAGGTGAAGTGGTTTCCTGCGAACAATTGAATGGTAGTTCATTTTGAGAAAAATGTTTTGAAAATTATCAGGCAAATAATGGCTTTTTCATAGTAACTGTGTTAGAAATAATCAGTATGCAAAGGCCTTTAAAATGATATGTGTAGGTAGCAACAATTTCTGAAAAATTGTGTTTGAACATAAAATTGTGTTTGAACAAAAATTTCATATTTTTATTCCATAGCTTACCAGTTTTGTCTTTATAATTTGAGTATAGATATTCATAACAAGACAATGTGCACCTTTTAAAAGTATTAGCTCAAGTACATTTTTGCATATTGAAAAAGTTGTGACGTCTTATTTGCAAGTCACATTGCAAAGAGCCCTAAAATGTGTGTCCTGAGCCAACTAAGAAGGTGTTTTACATCTCCTTCTCATCCAAGAAGTCATTTTACACAGGTACAAGGTGCCTACTGCTAACTGCACATTTCTGTTAATCCTTGTATTGTTTTCCCTGTGTACAAACCACTTCAGGGTTCATTCTCATCTGATTAGCCAGCGTAAAGCTATTTTTTCTAGATGAGACAAAACAGTGATGATATTGTCATTGTGCGTACTTCTTCACCTGCCTTTATACTACATAACTTACATTTTTATAAATCTTGTAGATGAAAACAAGATGTTGCCTGCAAGATCAATGTGTACCATTGAAGATCATGTGATTGCAGGGAATGTGGAAGAGTTCCGTAGGGATTTCATTTCTAGGATATGGCTGACCTACAGGGAAGAATTTCCTCAAATAGAAGCATCAGCCTTGACCACAGACTGTGGCTGGGGCTGTACCCTGAGGACCGGCCAGATGCTGTTGGCTCAGGGACTCATACTGCATTTTCTTGGTAGAGGTAAATCAAGTCTCTCTGGTTCTGGCTGCTGTTGGTTTTACTCTGAACATCAGCTTGTATAGCCCATCACCTTGCTGAGATTAATCCTAAGAGCTAATCTATTACATCTCTACTGAGCTGAGCTGAATGTCTTACATGTACATGTTCCTGACTCTCCTTTCAGAACTACAGATTCCACATGGCTATCTTTTCACCACAGTGAATTCAGTTTACATTCTATGGTTTTAGTTGAGTTCTCTAGAGTGCCTCCAGCTCTTTAAGTCTTGGGCAGAAGCATTTTTAGTCTGGTTTATTTTCTTTATATGTTTCAGTATTTTTATCTTCATAATTAGCAATCTATAATTCTTTATTATTTTAATTTAAAAATTATTATTGGTTTTTGAGACAAGGTCTCACTATGCAGCCCTGACTGGCCTGGAACTCACTATGTACACTAGGCTGGCCTTGAATCCACAGAGACCCACCTGCCTTTGTCTCTCAAATGCTGGGCATGTGCTACCATACCTGGCTATAATTCTTAATATTAAAATTTTAGGCATATTCTTAATAAGAACATTATGTTTAGAGTTAAAAAATTTATTACAATAAATAAATTATGTGTGTGTGTGTGTGTGTGTGTGTGTGTGTGTGTGTGTGTGTGTAGGCCAGAAGAACACATCAGATCCTCTGGAGCTGGATGGAGTTAGAGGCAGTTATGAGCTGCCCAACATGGGTGCTGAGACTGAACCTGCTTCCTCTGCAAGAACGCTCTTAACTGATGATCCATTTCTCCAGCCCTGGTGCTTAGAAATATTTATTTATTTATTTGTAGTTTTTCTCTCTGGATAGCCCCAGCTGTCCAGGAACTTTCTCTGTAGACTAGGTTGGTCTCCAACTCAGAGATCCACCTGCCTCTGCCTATTGAGTGCTGGGATTAAAGGTGTCTTGCCTCAGCCTAGCAGGTGCTGGGGTTACAGGCTTGAGTCACATGCTTGATTGCTAGTTTTCTTTTTCTTTTCTTTGTTTTATTTTTGAAACAGGGTCTCACTGTGTATATCAGGCTGGCCGCAGAGCAGCCTTCCTTGGCCTCCTAAGTGCTGGGATTAAAGGTGTGTACCTCCATGCCTGGCATACATTTTTTTTCTCTTTCAAAGCAGCTTTTACCAAGTGGTCATCCCTGAAATCATATACATACAAGTAACACTGTATGTAATGAGCAGATTATACTTATATATATATATATATATATATATATTTTTTTTTTTTTGGTTTTTCGAGACAGGGTTTCTCTGTTTAACAGCTCTGGCTGTCCTGGACTCGCTTTGTAGACCAGGCTGGCCTCGAACTCGCAAAGATCCGCCTGCCTCTGCCTTATACTTATATTTTTAGGAGAATATGTATATACATACACAAACACACACATATATAACCAAGCACACCTGTATACACACACGTAACAACAACTAAAGAAAAAGAGGCCATGAGTTTAAGAGAGAGCTGAGAATTGGGTACAAGAGACTGGTTGTAGGGAGGAAAAGGAAGGAGAAAATGATGTAATTATATTTTAATTTCAAAAGATAAAAAATTACTAAAGCAGCTTTATTGGGATATAACCTGTATATAGATTTACTCGTTCAAAATGAACAATGCAGTGGTTCTTGATATTCTTACAGACTTCTGTAGCCATCACAATGTCTAATTTTAGAATACTTTTATCATTGCACAGAGAACCCTCACATCCTCTGGCAGCTGTCCCAACCCGTACGTCAGCATTAGCAACTGTCACTCTAATTTCTGCCTCTGTACAGTCCCAAGCTTTCTGTTTTGGTTCAATAACCTGTTGGCTTTAGATGCTGCACATTTACTTAGTACAGCTGTCAGGTCTGTGTGTTTGAAAACTCTGAGTCTCTCTTTGGAATTGCTGTAGCTTGGACCTGGCCTGATGCGCTGCATATTGAGAATTCAGACTCTGACTCGTGGACTTCCAACACCGTCAAAAAGTTCACTGCGTCATTTGAAGCATCACTTTCAGGGGAACAAGAACTCCGAACCCCAGCAGTTTCTCTGAAGGCAGGGAGGCATTCTGACGACCATGCAGCATGCAATGAGATTTATCACAGGAAAATCATCTCTTGGTTTGGAGATTCCCCACTGGCTGTCTTTGGCTTACATCGACTGATAGAGTTTGGGAAGAAGTCTGGGAAAAAGGCTGGCGATTGGTACGGACCAGCAGTGGTTGCTCACATTTTAAGGTATCTTTGTTTTCAACCTTTCCATTTTTTGTGCTTAGAAATACCAGCTTTGACAGTGAGTGGATCCAGCTGAAACTCTTAAAGACCAGCTATATGAAAACCTTCTGCTTTCCTTTGCTCGTGGGGAGTCAAGGAGAGGGAACTACAGCTGCATTTACCTATGGAGAACGTTTTCTGCTCTTGGTTATAGGTACAGATATCCAGAGTCTCTTGTTGTATTCTCTAAAAGCTACCATCTCCTTCAACCTGGAGGCTGGAGGCAGACTATATTAGTTTTCTTTTTAAAGTAACCAATTAATTGATGTCTAATGAGATGTCAGGAGTTAAAATTATTGTTTCAGCATTTCCATGCACATTTCAAATTCACATGAATGGTAAAATAGTGAAGCAAACATTTATAAATGCGTAATCATGATAGTATGGTTTCTAACCTTCAGGATGCCCTCAAGCTCAATATGCTTTTGCTGTAGTGGCATATATAATGGTAAATATTTGGGGCTTTTCAGACCTACATTTTTCTATTATCCACTCTTCTTTTTTCTCATTCAATATTCAAAACTGTCGAAACCATTTATAGCTAACAGTATAAAAACAGGCTACAGGTTGTATTTGGCCATGGCTATCTGGTATTTCTTCTACATTCATAGTAGAACATTTAGTTAAACAGAAAGAAAGCTATAGGCAAATGAAATATTTTACTTGCCACACCTGTGTAATTCCTTTTTCAGATGTTGGTTTTGTTACAACACATCTGATTGAGAACACTCTTAGTCAGGAGTACCTTCTAGTCTGCAGTTTTGCTTACAGAATCCTGACACTTTAAATTAGGAAACTCATTGCTCAGGTCAAATAACTGTGTCTTGTTCCTCTCCTCCCCTGCCCACTCGTGCTAGGTGTCAAACCCAGGACCTGGGGATGCTAGGCAAGTGCTCTACCACTGGGCTATGCTCTGTCCCCTCATGCTTATTTTTGAATGGTATGAGTAAGCCAAACTGTTGTTTAAGAAAAGAAAAAGTCACATGTGCCAATGATTTCGAGGGTTTTTTCCACTTTCTCTTCTAGTAGATTTAGTGTGACCAGCCTTATGTTAAGGTCTTTGGTCCACTTGGACTTAAGTTTTGTACAAGGTGATAAGTATGGGTCTAATTTCATTCTTTTACATGTGGACATCCAGTTGGACCAGCACCATTTGTTGAAGATGCTGTCCTTTTTCCATTGTATGGTTTTGGCTTCTTTGTCAAAAATTAAGTGACCATAGGTGTGTGGGTTCATTTCTGGGTCTTCAATTCGATTCCATTGATCCACTGGTCTGTTTCTATACCAGTACCATGCTGTTTTTACTACTATTGCTCTGTAGTACAGCTTGAAATCTGGGATGGTGATACCTCCAGATGTTTTTTTATTGTACAGGATTGATTTAGCTATTCTGGGTTTTTTGTTGTTCCATATAAAATTGAGAATAGCTTTTTCCAGGTCTATAAAGAATTGTGTTGGTATTTTGATAGGAATTTCATTGAATCTGTATATTGCTTTTGGTAGGATGGCCATTTTTATTATATTGATCCTGCCTATCCATGAGCATGGGAGATCTTTCCATCTTCTAAAGGCCTCTTCAATTTCTTTCTTCAAGGGTTTGAAGTTCTTGTTGTACAGGTCCTTTACTTGCTTGGTTAGAGTTACCCCAGGTATTTTATATTGTTTGTGGCTATTGTGAAGGGAGTTGTTTCCCTGATTTCTTTCTCAGCCCATTTATTTGTTGGGGACATGCACAGTAATACCTTCTTTGTACTGGATGGCTTACTGAGAAACATATCTTGAATCCACTTGATTCATTGCTTAGAATACCCAGGGAGCTGATGAAGAAAGGGAGTTCTTTGAGGCCTGGGAGATAAGTTTTACACCCAGGGATTCTGAAGGGATATTTTGTAGCTTCATTTAGAGCCTTTTGGTAATTCAGTGCACTGTTCAGCTTTGGAAAGTGCAGCTGACTTCTGACACCGTTGAGATGATAGTTTCAACAGCAGACAGAGGTTACATAGGAAAGGC
The DNA here is from genome assembly GCA_907164525.1 of Lophiomys imhausi. Lineage (NCBI taxonomy): Eukaryota > Metazoa > Chordata > Mammalia > Rodentia > Muridae > Lophiomys > Lophiomys imhausi. The sequence continues at coordinate 40,698 of CAJQZJ010001418.1, forward strand.
AGGGAAGCTATGGATTGTTTTCCTTTTTAAACTAAATCTTTAGGTGCCAACAGGAAATTTCAGTTAGGATTTTAAGGATGTTTCTTATTTTCCTAGAAAAGCAGTTGAAGAAGCAGGACATCCTGATTTGCAAGGAATAACCATTTATGTGGCACAGGACTGTACAGGTATGGAGTGTGTGGGACTCTAGCTGTGTGTTGTATTGGCTCTGACCCTTCGTGTATGGGTAGCTCATCTCCTCCTGATTTTATTGTGAATGAGTATGAAGAAGACAGTCATGGATAATTCAGTTTTGTCCCTACACAGCACCCTTCAAGTAACAGGAATTTAATATTTTTTCTAAGTAAATGCCATTAAATATTACTTAAAGTATATTCACCAAGAAAATTTGAGCATTTACAATGATTATTTTGCTCTCTTTTGCTTCCCTGAAACAGGCTTACATTGCGTAGCCTGGGATGGTCTTGAATTTATAATTCTACTTCAGCCTATCAGCCCTGCAGTCAATGCTTGAGGTTGCCTCAACACACTGGTCTAACATTCTTTTCAGTTAGTCAGCTTAAGCCTGTTATGATGGCTCATACTTTTAATTCTGGCCCAGGGAGGCCAGGGCAGGAAGATCATACATTTGAGGAAAGAACATTCAGAGCTTCCCTTAGAAGTATGTTTCCCACTAGTGTGCTGATTGATCATCTCTTGTGGTTGTTTGGGGTCTTCTGTTGATAGCCATTATCTATAGTCTTCCTGAAACTCTGTTGGGAATAGAAATAGAGACTTTAACTTCCTGAAATAAAACAAGCCACCCCATGCTGTCAGTTAATTTTTTACAGAGAAGCTATTAAGAGGATTAAAATTAATGCTTTAGAAAAGTAAGAAACATGTCTGTCAGGTTTAATATGAAGATATCTACAAACCTGGCAACCAGCGAGGGCTCGTAGTGTGGAAAGAGTGGTTTGTGTTTGGCATTTTATTCTTTTTTTTTGTTTGTTTATTTTTTTTCTTTATTTTTTATTTCTTTGTTACATCTCAATCGCAGTCCCCTCCCTATTTCCCCCTCCAGTCCCACCCTCCCACCCTCAACGCCCCCATCCTCTTCCCTTTTTTTTTTTTAAGTTTAAGGTATATCTTATTTCCCCCTACAGTTTCCCCTTTCAGTCCAACAGATGGCTCTTTCTCTTATAATAATAAATACAATACAAAACAACAGAGGTAATTAGGCCACAGTTATGAGGGTTATATGGCTTAGCATACATTCCTAATGTCCAGTCCATATGTATTTGGCACCTGACTTTAACCTTCTACTATCTAACCATCTCCATGAGTTTAAAGTTCTATATCTAACTCAACATTCATACTAACTTGCAACACAAAAAATATGGAACGCTTCACGAATTTGCGTGTCATCCTTGAGCAGGGGCCATGCTAATCTTCTCTGTATCGTTCCAATTTTAGTATATGTGCTGCCGAAGCGAGCACGCATTTTATTCTTTTTAAAACATCTATTTATTGTGTGTGGGAGTAGTGAGTATGTATAAGTCAGAGGACCACTTGCAGGAATTAGCTCTCGCCTTCCATTGTGTGGGGTCCATGTGGAACTCAGGTTGCGAGGCAAGTGCCTTTTTGCTTACACACCCCACTGGCTGTGTTTGTCATCTAATCAAGTTACACACTTTCTGACTTATCTTACACTTTTACTTTTTGTTGTCAATTTCCCAGCTAGAACATATGCTTGGGGAGATAAAGACTTGTGTTTTATACTGTTGAATTTCCAAGGGCTGTGTGTGTGGAATTTTGAACTTGTTGATACTTTGATAGTGATACCAGAGACCAGATGACCAACCAGTGGAGGGTGGAACAGAGTAAGAATGTTTATAGGGCCTCCTTTATAGGATTTAATATATACATATCTATTATGTTTCTCCAATGGAGGGTGGATAGAGTAAGAATGTTTATATGGCCTCCTTTATTGCATTTAATACATACATATCTATTATCTTTCTCTCAGTTTACAATTCTGATGTAATTGATAAACAGACAGATTCTGTGACCTCTGGAGATACACGTGACAAGGCTGTTATTATTTTAGTTCCTGTTAGACTTGGTGGAGAAAGAACCAATACCGACTATCTGGAGTTTGTGAAGGTAAGAAGTGCTCAGTTTTCTTTTTGCTTGTGTGTTCAAGGTAGTAGTACCTAATAGAAAAAATATAGAAGCATTGCAGTCTTTTTTCCATAAGTAAGTTGTGACCCTACAGTTATACATTGTGAAGTTTGGCATCAGGCATTTTAAATGTAGGCATTGAGAGATCACAGGCAAAGTCTGCAGAATATCCCTCTCTGGCAGAGGGAAAGCCTGTGAGTCTTTGTGCTAATTGACTGGCCTGCAGGATCAAGGTTTGCAGTATGGCTACTACTCCAGTATCCTTTTCTGATTAAAAAAGTACTTATCTTAGATAACAGTATTTTATCATATTATTCTTAAAACTAACATTACATCATGTTGAACTATTAAAACAGACTTTTGAAATTGTGACTGTATTTTATAATGTGCTGTTGTGACACCATGATGCCCGTGAGAAACTGAGTACATAGATGGAAGTAAGATAGTACGGAGCAGGGGGAGGGCGGAAGGCCAGCTTCCCTTTCTTATTAACCTGTTTAAAGTCTGTCCAATCCCATAGCATATAGTTGTGTTTCTTGAATCAAAAGAACCTGTTTGGTCACATACATTGTCTTGCATTAGGCACTAAGAAGGTTCAGTTTTGGATCAGTACTTTTGCAATATTGAATCTATGGTTAAATAAGTTTGTAGCTTTACTATTACCTTCAGTTTTAGTAAAATGACTTTTCTCCTTGCTGTGATGAAATACTTGGCAGAATAAACTTTATGGAGTTGAAGTTCGTTTTCACTCACAGGACAAAGCTGTTCAGTTGTTAGCCTGCAGGTGACTTGTAGCCCAGGACAGCTATGAATGCTAACCTACACAAAATTGTAAACTTACTTAAGACATTACTATTTTTTTTTGCCTTTTCTTTTGCTTTGGTAACTGGAGTGCATGGTTCTTTAGTGTGAACTTTGGTGGCAATGACAGTGTTGTGTTGCAGTGTCATGCAGAACAGATGTGTATATGATCTTCTGCTTGCATGTATGTCTATCTTCCCAGGTGTTATCTTCCAAGTACAGACAGTCCAATCACAACGCCAGACATTACATGTGCTCTTGGTGACTCAAATAGCCCATGGAGCATGCTCCTGAAATCCCAGTACTAGGGATGTGGACTTGGACTTGCCGGCCAGTCAGTCCAGCCAATCAGTGAGTGCAGGGACTAATGAGAGACCCTGTTTCAAGAAATAAGGTGGAGAGCAACTGAGGAAGACATGTAATATCATCCTTTGGCTTCCACACGCATGCACACTCACATGCACCTACACTCACACACCCCTGCATACGGGGAAGAGAAGAGAAGCCCAAAAGAAGAAATGTTATGGATAGAGGAATACTGTTCAGTACAAAGTGGTCAGATGACTAGTTTTCTTTTGAGGTAAATAGTAAGATAGTCTGCCTAGCTTGTAGGGAATTTGTGTAAGTTTTCAAAGACTGTAATTTGAAAAGTCATTACATGTACATGTAATATATGCTGTCAAATTTGATGTGTATCAGGATTGAGTGTCATAAGGACAAAATAGTGGAGCTGAACAAAAGACTGTTCTCAATAAAATTGTTTTTAAAGTTACGATTTGGACAGATTCTATTGTAAAAGCTAGTTATGTGGCAGTGTGCTTAATAGCAAAAATATCAAAACCGTTTACTGGTAGTGAGTTTATTAAGTGATGTATGTGGAGTGTGGCAGGTATAACATTATGTGCTTTGAGAAAAGGGACATTTCTAAAATCAGTTTGTCTCCCCTGACTATAGCTGTATAAATTGAAGAAATTGGAAAATCTATTGAAAGAAGATTGGAGAAAAGAGCTGCTTATTTTAAGTTTCTAATGTTGGTGCTAGGTAACCGCTCAGCCACAGATGGGTGCAGCTCAGCTCTTCACTTTTAGTAAAGGTACTGATGATGAATCTGAAGGCGTGGCTTCCTTAGTGCCATTAGAAGGCACAACTAAGTCAAGAGGTTTCTATAAAGTAATAACAAGCAAACCTTTGTCTTTGCCACCGTGTCTGTGGTGGTTACCAGTGGTGCCCTGGTAATAGTAGGTGAAAGAGAGGGGCTTGTACACAGAAGACAATGCCACCAGTGCCCAGAACTTGTGTTGAATGAAGCATTGTGTAACAAAGAAAATATGTGTGCTCAACATTAAGATTGAATAATGCCATGAAAATCTTCACTAGGACTGAATTTCTTTAGGACCAATTCCAACAATTCCTTAAAAATGCTGATGCTGGCTGTGGCTACATCAGTACATTTTTTTGAAAGAGGCTAAGTCAAGGCCAGATGTTAAGAAGACCTTATGATTTGCAACATTATCAAGTCCTTTCTGATATCAAAAACAAAATTGGGAACAGAACTTGACAACGAAAACTTGCTTACAGATGTAACATTAAACAACTCTCTTTAATGGTCAGACATGTGCCTCTGCTGGCAGATAGCGTGAAAGTGACATGCAGATCTTCTTTTGCTCAACAGCGTTTGTTAGTACTTGCGTATTGAATGTGTGGCCCATGACTGTTGGTCTTCATCTAGTGTGGCCCAGAGAAGTCAACAGGTTGGGCACCCCTGGTATAAAGGTTGAGGCAAGGAAGGCATGCTATTGCTTATGGCAGTGGAAGCATGAAGAGGCTTGCTCAGAGCTTGGAGGGTCAGGAAACAGACAAAATGGGAATGAAGCCAGGCTATACCCTTCAAAGGCCTGTTGCTAGGCACCCCACTTCCAGCAGTCGTTCCCCTTCCCCCAGAGCTTCCATTGCTTTCCCAAATAGCACTACTAACTGAGAACCAAGTGTTTAAAGTTTGAGCAGGTGGGGGACACTTACTCAAACGATACAGGTTCCTTGAGCCAACATCTTTTCTTGGTGGAAGATGTTGCCAGGGCCTTCTGTGTGCGTTTCACCTGGCAGTGGGCTCTGTGGTTTGGTAGTGTTGATGGCAGCACTGCCTGATGCTCTTGAGACATGCCCTGGAGCGTGTGAAACAGGTGCTGCTTGTGCTGTGAGGGTCACATATTCTGTGCCCAGCATGTGCGAGTTACATGATCTGTATTCGTTAGCTCGTTTGTGCTGCCCTTTCCAGGGTAATCATCTCCTTTGCCTTCACACTAGCCAGGTCCTTTTTCTTTATAAACTAGAAAAGGCCCAGAGAAATCAAGCAATATATTCAAGTTCAAATACTGAACTGGAGATAAGACCATCACTTTGTGGCTTTACAATCCCCCCAATAAAGAATGTTTTGAAAGATAAAATTTCCTTGAATGCCTGCTAGTTGGGTTTACATTGTAATCCACTAAATTGAGAACACTTTTGAGGGTTGAAACATTACCATATAAAAATGCCTGAGTATTATATGGCCTGTGTGATGCTTGGCCAGAGGGAGAGCCTGTCAACACCTGCCCATCTAAAAGTGAAAAAGCTGTCTGGGAGCCCTAAGAGGAAGGTCACTACTGGAACCTTCCCCTTTCCTCTACCTCCTCTTTGCTCATCTTTTTGTGTAAGTGGTCAGCAACTTTATCCCCCCTACACCACAATGTACAGTATAGTTTAAATGCACCGTGCAGTTATGTGTTTTAAATGTATTATTCAAGGTCATTCCACAGTATCCCAGCAATAGTACCATCCCATAGTCCTACTGCATCCCATGAGGAGAAGGACATCTGGAGTGTGCTTTTTCATTCCCTGGCACAAGAAGCTTAATTAAAAATCAAGATGTTTTATTTCTGTTTAGGAATTGGAATGACGAGAACTCAAAGTTCTTTCTTCCACAAGACAAATTAGGACTTTGCTTTTTGATGGATTAGCTTCAGTTGTATTGGTTGCTTTTTGGATACAGCTGAGTAAATCCTCACACCAGCTAACAGTGGAGAAGAACTTTGAGGAACTGAAAGGCCTCTACAGTTTCTAAAGTTCCAGCCTTTTACATATGGTGGCATTCCTCCAGCTCCTAGCCACTAAGTATGTATTGTGGGGTCTGCTCTAGTCTGAAGTGGAGGAAATATAGATGCCAGGATGGAAGTCTGTCCCTTATGTGTCCACATTCTTTTTCTGAGAAGAGTAGGTAATGACTCTTCGTGTAAATAGGTCTCTTTTTTTTCCTCATCTATGAGAAACTTAGAACTTTCACTTCTTCATTTGTCCCCAGAACACAAACATTTCATTCAGCCAACTCAGTTTCCCTGTGAAACTAAGACAGTTTTTATTTAAAGAGAAAGAAATAGAAACCTTACTGTTAAATGCTTGTCTTTCATAGGACTATTTTTAATTGTTAGTTGGTTCAGGGCACTAAAGTTAGGGAAGATTTTAATGTTAGTCTTATTTATTGCTTATCAGTTGCTGCTTTTCTTAATAAACCACCTCTGATATTTTTGCAAGATTGTAATTATCTAAGGCTTTCTTTGTAAAGATTTTATGATTTCTATTTGATCTGTATGGATGTATGCACACTGTATGTATGTGTGGTGCCTGAGGAGGGTGGCAGATCCCCTGGAACTGGAGTTACAGACAGTCGTGAGGCACCACACGGGTGCTGGAAACTGAACCTGGGTTTTCTGCAAGAGCAGCAAATGTCCTTAACCACTGAGCAATCTCTCCAGCCCACAAGGTTGTTCTTTAGAGGCTGATTTAGTCTGTTTTGTGTTCCTGTAATAGAGTAGTTGAGATTGGGTATTTTATAAAGAAAAGAGATCCCTCCTCTTGTATTCTGTATGATCCTGGGCCAGAATCAAGGGGCTGGCTTCTGAGGAAGGGCCTCCTGCAGACAGAGGACCTGTTCTCTCAGGCCTATTTTAGAGTTCCATTAATCCATTTAGAAGGGCAGCGACATCAGGATCCAAATAGCCTCTAAAGATCTTTCCTCTTACCATTGTTTTATTGTGGATTAAATTTCTAGTATGTGAATTTTAGAGGAAATAAAAATATTTGAACGGTAGCAAAGGATTATTTTGTACCATGAAGAACTTAGAACAATTCAAATATTATGAGGGTTTACAAGCATAGAATACAACCATTAGTTATCAAAGAGATGTATGTATTTATTTATATGAAAAAATGTTCATGGCAAAATGAGTGCCAAGAAGCTAAAGTAGCATGGGGCTGGAGAGATGTTTAAGAACACTCACTGCTCTAGGGGAGAACCCAGGTTCAGTTCCCAGCATCACATCAGGTGGCTCACAGCTTTCTGTAACTCCAGCCCCATGCAATCTGTCGGCCTCTGACTTTTCTAGGCACCTACACTGATATAGTGTACATAAACTTACATACGCATGGATTTAAAAAAATCCAACAAAGACTTGAGAATAGCATATACAGTGTTTAGCCACATATAAAAGTGTACTGGTAAATCTGTATATGTAATATTGGCAGACCTCAAGAAGATATTCCCTCAGATTTTAGTAAAACTGAGCTCTAAGATAGGTGTGGTAGCGCACACCTGGAATACTAGCATGTGGGAAAGTAGAGAGAGGGAAGTTAGTTCATAGTCATCCTCAGCTACATAGTGATTGACCTGGACGGAACGAGACAAAGAGGATCCAAATAGCCTCTAAAGGTCTTTCCTCTTACCATTGTTTTATTGTGGATTAAATTTCTAGTATGTCTTTTTTGTCTCAAAAAGAGGAAGCAGAGAGAGACGGGTGCCGGCACTCTACCACGCCCTCCTCTTTATTCAGCCCAGGGCCCTGATGCAAGTGCAGTTTGGTGAGCCAGTGAGATTACTTGGGTTCCTCACAGGGGAATGGGTGAGTTGGGTGGCTTTGTGTATGCACATCCTTACCCCTTAGCATGTATGGTGACTTATAAAAGCTGCGTTACCAGAATACACCTCCAGTGAGCCTTTAACCTCCTATGCACTCCATGCCCAGCTGGGAGACAGGCCTGGAGGGGACAGGAAGGAACAAGCAGCCGGAATCTCAAAAGTCTGATGACCTTCCCACTGCCTTCTGCTAGGGAATGTTCCTAGGATGCTCTTGAGGGCCACATTCAAGTGATCACAGCTGGTCTGATTTAAAGACAGCAAGACTGTCATGCGCAGAGCGTAGAGTCTTAACAGCTATAGAATATCTACTGTTTAACCTCATGATTGCTTGGCTGATGAGCTGCAGGTTACTCACTGCCACTGCCTAACCTCAGAAGACAGTACGTCTGGAAAGACCAAAACCCAAGATTCAAAGGGGTGTGTGTGTGTGTGTGTGTGTGTGTGTGTGTGTGTGTGTGTGTGTG
>CAJQZJ010001418.1:73938-85284 GCA_907164525.1 Lophiomys imhausi
ACTTCCATATGGGTCAGTCCCTCACACCCATACTTTATACATCCACAAGCATCATATATCACTTCATATGTTATTAAATTTCTCAATCTTTCTTTTGTTGATGGTCCTTTAGCTTCTAAGAATCTAAAATTGCCTATATAGGTTTTAGTTACAAATAATATTCTACTTGTATTTTCTTTTTTAAAGTGTTTGAGTGCTAGGATTAAAGGCGTGCATTACCATCCCCTGACTAGAGCTGTTTTATTTTGATGTGTTTGGGTGTTTTACCTGTAAGTGTTTAAGTATGTCACATGCAATGCAGTGCATGCACCAGATTCCCTGGGACTGGAGTTACAGGTGGTGTGAGCTGCCATGTGGGCGCTGGGGATTAAACCCAGGTCCTCTGCAAATGCTTTAATTGCTAAGCCATCTCTCCAGCCCTACAAATAGTATTTTAAATAATATTCTTGTGTAAGTCTAGTTCTTCAGGGTTGCATTAGATACACTTTGTACATCAGAGTAGAAACGATGGGCAAGGCATGTGTGGTCCCATTTGCCATGTGCTGTCAAATGCTGTCCAGTGTAATCCTAAAAGCAGTATGCAAGATTTGCCTTTTTGTTTTGTTTTGTTTGCTTTGGTTTGGTTTGATTTATTTTTTGATATAGGGTTTCTCTAGCCTTGGCTGTCCTGGACTCGCTTTGTATTTGTAGACCAGGCTGGCCTCGAACTCATAGAGATCCTCCTGCCTCTGCCTCCTGAGGGCTGGGACTAAAGGCCAATGCCTTGTGTGATGATGCTTGAGACTGCTTGACTGAAAATTTAACCAGTCTTCTAGCTAGAGTTAGTGTCTGTTTGTATTTAAATCTGTATTTCTCTGGTTGATAGTGAGGTTGAACACCTTAGTCAAAGTTTATCGGTCCATTCAGTTCCTCTTTTGTGTGTTTTCAGCTCCTTTCATTCTCTGTTCTTCAGTAGACTACTTATGAGGGAAGTACATCTGGACACTACTACTTTTCTGGCTTTGTATATAGCAAATATATTCTGCTAGGCTACTATTTTAATTGTTAATGATGTCTTTAATTTTAAGACAGCAAATTAATAACTGTTTTTTATTTTTTTTTAAATTTAGCCTCCACAGAACATTCATTATCCAGAGATTATAAGCATGCTCATTTCTTTCAGAACTTTAATGTTTCTGGTCTACACTTATGAACTTCTTCCCCACAAAGATAAATTGTCCTGTCACCAATTATCTGAAGTGTAGCCTTTTCTTCATTGATTTGTGATACCCCTTTCAGGGATTCCTGGCTGAGAACAGGAGGTGTGAGGTTGGAGAGGAGGGAATTGGTTTGAAAAAGTTTGTGAAGAATCAGTTAAGATCAAGCATACACCTGGACTTGGGTCAAGGCAAAGAGAGAATTCAAAGGCAAGTCAAGAGAACTAGGAGAGAAAGTGGGTCATTAGTGTGGTCATTCTTCTGGTTGAGAAACACTTGAATGCTTTACGCCTCTGGTTCCTATGGAACTCAGAGTCACTGACCCCATGAAGCCACACCTATTGATCTAACCTCGCTTTTCCTCTTCCTGCCCTAACAGAAGAGTTTAACACCCAGTTCCCTTTGCCCAGTCAGGCCTCCTGATACTGCCCTCACAGCAGCTCCTGCCTTCCCAAGACCTGATGGAGAAGCTCTCTTTAGCCTGTCTCTGGTCTTTCTGTCATCCACTGTCCCTCCTTCTTTACTTCCCTTACATTTTTAAAAAAAAATGTACTGAAAGATGTGGTTGTTATGGTTCAAATCTGAGATGTTCCTCACAGCCTTAGTGCTTGAACACCTGATCCTGGGCTGGTTACGGTGTTAACTAACACCTGATCCTGGGCTGATTACGGCGTTAGTCGCAGAGGTTATAGAAAGCTTTAGGAGATGAGTCCTGGCTAGCAGAGAGGGGCCCTGGGGTGGCTAAGGGGTTATAGTCCAGTCCTGTTTCTGGCCCCATTCTTTTTCCTGGGCCAACCTCCTCATACACCCTTTCCACCAGGAGCAGAGCTGTTCCTCCCTCCACCCATTCCCTACCATGATGGACTGAACACTGAAACCATGAGCCGAAATCAGTCTTACACTGCTTTTGCCAGCTGTTTGTCACAGCAATGCATCATGTAGATATAGGAGCAAGAGGATCATTAGGTAAGGGGGCCAGCTGCCACGGCCCGCAACCTGAGTTATATTGTGGGATAAGTTTCTACCTGGGAGTATAGAATTTTCTGTTTCTTCTTAATATTTTTTTTGCTCTTTGTTCTATATATATTGTGGCAATCTCTTTATGTAAAATTATGATTATTAGGCCTTACTCATCAATTAATGTACTGATTAATTAATTTTTTCTGTTAACTGATTAAAATTTTTATCAGATATATTTATCTTATCTTATGTGTGAATGTTTTGCTTGCATGATGTCTGTACCCCCTGGACATGCTCAGTGCCCAAGGAGGTCAGAAGACGGAATCAGAGCCCCCGGAACTGGAGTTATAGATGGTTATGAGCTACTATGTGGGTGCTGGGAATCAAACCTGTGTCCTCTGGAAGAGCAACAAGTGCTCTAAACCACCAAGCCATCTCTTTAGCCCATGGATTGAAAATTTTTTTTTGAGACAGAGCCTGGTGTAGCCCCAGCTGGCCTCAAAACTATAACTGAGGCTAGCCTGATTCATTTTCATTCTCTCTCTTTCTCTCTAAATATTATGTTATTTATTATGTGTATGCTTGTGTGTGTGTGTTTGTACATGTGTAGGTCAGAAGACAACTTGTGGGAGCCAGATCCCTCCCTCTACCATACGGATTCCCACAACCTAACTCAGGCATTAGCCCCCTTACCCACCGAGCCATCTTGATGGCCCAGATTCCTGATTCTCTTGCTTCTGCATCACGAGGGTTGGGATTACAGGGCCGCACCACCTCGCCTGGTCCAACTGAATCATTTACAATTATAAGATTATGACTGCTTTCCTCTAGTTGTGGTAACACTTTCTGCCTTATGTTCTGTTTCTGTGCTTTGTTGTCCACAGTTAGACTCTTGTGGGGTTGTCCTAGTATATAGATATACTAGATATAACGTTCCTCGTGTTGTAGTGAATGTCACCTGATGCCTGTGTTCTTTCCTTCTCATGCTGCTTCCGTCTGGGGTCATTTTGTGTCTCTCATAATGGCTTTCATAGTTATTTCTTTTGTTTGTTTGTTTGTCTGTCTGTGCTTTTTCTTGATGAAAAATCATTGTTTTTGTTTGTTTATGTCTCTATTTCGCCTCCATTTAAAAGAAACAGTTTGAAATTTTAAAGAAGAGTTGAAAATATAATACAGTTAACTGCTCCGGAACCATTTGAGAGTAATTGCTAGCGTAATGCCCCATTATGCTTGAATAATTGAGTGAGTTCTTACAAACAAGGCCATTCTCCTGCGTGAGCTCAGTTCAGCTGTCACAATCAGGAAGTGACATTATGTGTCCCACTAGCATCTGAGCTTTAGAAGGCTCAGCTCCCACTAGTTACCCTGCTAGTGTGTGGTGTAGCCGAGAGACCAGTTGACAGCATTATGTGGCATCTGTGACTTTCCATCTGCTTTAATCTAGACATGTTCACCATCTTCCTTGATTCTCACATGATCTTGTACTTTTAAAGATGACCAGACTTGCATAAAAAGCAAGCAAGCAAGCAAACAGACAAACAAACAAAAAGAACAAGACAGTGTTGGTAATTTTACAGCTTGTTCCCTCAGGGTGGTTTTATCTGCTCTTTCCTTGTGATTTTCAAATTTCCCACCTTTGGTATATTACAGCAGGTGACACAAACCCTGTATTCTTACTGAATTTTAGTGGCTGGCACATGATTTCAGTTTGTCCCTTTGCTGGCACCTAACTAACTTCCATTACTTAAGGTGATGTCTGCTGCACTTCGGAGGCCAGAGAAACTTCTCCCACCCTGGCCTGGAAGCCTGCTTTGCCCAGCCCCACCCAGTGGCTTCGGAACTGAGTTGTCTTGGCGGTGTGTTCATGGGACCTAGGGCTCTGTGCTTGTAGTAGTTCCTCCATGTGAGCCGCTCCACCTCAGCAGGTTCTCAGTCCACGAGATGCGCTCACCTCGTTTGCCTTCAGAAGCGTTTCAACAGTGCTCTTATCTATTCTAACCATTCCCTATGGTTGTTCTTAGTGGTAGAGTTATTTTGACACATGCTGCTTTATCAAGCTCTCCTAACAATGATATTTGTAAAGTGGCTTTTAGCTATTTTTTTAAGCTGTAAGACTTGACTATAAAATAGAAAGATCCATTTTTAAAATCATAAAATTATTTTTTTTATTTCACTAGAATCTTGCCATAGGTACTATGTATAGAATGAGACCTGTTACATTTTATTTAATATCCATCCAAAGGAATATGGACACTAAAGTTAATTATAAAAGTGCTAAAGTAAAGCACAGCAAATGAGAAAGAATTTGGTTACTCTATAAATCAGCAGTGCCAGTTTTATGGGCCTTGCCCTCAACCTGGATCTTTCTCCACTTCACACCCTGTGTCTGAAGCATAGGAAACTCCTATCATCTCTCTTTCAACATATACTTTGAGTGGCAATTGTAACCCTTCTTGGTGCTCTGGCCCACCATGACATCTTCCTTGAACTGTCTAGTTTCTTAACAGTCACCATGCTACACCTACAATCTGTTGCCAACATGGCTACCACAGTGATTTTATTTCAAGTGTTATTAAGAGGCTGAAGAGATGGCTCAGTGAGTAAGAGGACTGGCTGGCTGCTCTTCTTGGGACCTGGGTTTGTGTCCCAGCACCCATGTGGTGGCTCACAACCCTTAGTAATTGCATTTCCAAGGGACCTGATGCTGTCTTCTGGCTTCCATGGCCATAGCATGCATGTAGTGCACAGACAGACATACAGGTGAAATACCGATACCCATAAAATAATAAAATAAATTTAAAATGTGATTAAAGTTATGCTAGTATCTTCTCATTCATACTTTTATATTTCTTTCTAATGCATTTAGAGTCAAAGCTCAAGTCTGTACTAACCCATAAGGGTATATGGGACCCAAGAGGGATCGCTGCTTCTTCCCCATCAGCCCCTGACCTCACCTTTTGCCCTCTTCTCCCAACTATCTTGCCCAACCACAGTTGACTGAGCATCTTGTTCGTGGCATTTGCCCTCTATGTAGAATTCTCTTCTGACTGCTCACATTCTACTAACTGCTACAACCTAACAGCTCTGACATGCTGTGCGTCCGGGAGTGTGCTCTTTCCCCTCTCACATGCTGTGGCTCTCTCTAGTTAGTGCTCTCTGTAACGTCATTCTGAAGACTGAGACTAAGTAGACGAGGTTTATGAAGTACATTCGGCCTGCTTTACTATTTTCCTATAAGTCGTTCACTGTGCTGACATCACCCACGCTCATTTGAGATACTGTTCATTGAGTATCCGTCTCACTCTGTCATAGGGTTTTTTTTCTTGAAATCGAGAAAATAATTTCATTTGTTCTACTTTTTCATGTTGTCTCTTTGCATCCACATCTTGTTTCTCTCTAAGTTCTGCAGGGTGGACATGCTGGCTTTCCGTAGGTTCTGCCAGCACACCAGCTCAGCCTGCAGACTTAGCTCGCATGCCTCTGTTCCCCTGTCCTGTTAGTAGTGTAACGGGAATATTTGTATTTTCCCACATACTCTTACTTGATGATGATTATCAAGTAAGATACTCCTTTCATTGGCAAGCCTATTGCCTGATAGTGCTACTGTTTGAGGCCAGAAAAAAAAAATCACACAAAAACCAAGATTATTAAGAAATTAGTCACTGGGGCTGCAGAGATGGTTCAGTACTTAAAGCACTGGCTATGCTTCCAGAGGACCTGGGTTCAATTCCCAGCACCTACATGGCAGCTTATAATTGTAACTCCAGTTCCAGGTGATCTGACAACCTCTTCTGCCCAAAGGGATCCTGAATGCTTGTGAGGCACATAACTCACAGAAGCATGCACACACACACACACACTCACACACACTCTCATGCACACACACAGATAAATTAATAAAAACTAAAAAAAGAAACCATTTGGTTATAGAACAGAGGTTAACAGAAGAAAGACATTCATGTGGCTACTTATACTTGAGCTATGGAAGAAAACTGGTATTACATTCCTTGACTTTTAGGATCACAGAGGCAATTCAGTGCAAACCAACATGAAATAAAGTTCTTTCCTAAGCATTCTGCATATTATCTCATGTTCTCTATTTGAACTTTCTGTGGTAGATACTGTTACATACTTTATACACCCAAGGAAGTTTTAGAAAAGTCAGCAACTGTTACAAAATCATAATTACCAGGGCTAGAGAGGTGGCTCCGTGGTTAAGAGCACTGGCTGCTCACGCAGAGGACTTGTGTTTGACTCTCAGAACCCACATGATCACTCACATCTGCCTGTAACTCAAGTTTCAAGGGGTCTGACGCCCTCTTCTGACCTCTCTGGGGACCAGGCATGCATGTGGTGCACAGCCTTATTATATACAGGCAAAACACTCACACAAGTAAAATAAGTCTTTAGAAAAAGTGGTGAAAACTGGGAAGTGGTGGTGCCGAGTCAAGCCCTTGCAGCCACTCGAGGCTGCTCATCTTCTGTCAGTCTCCTGTTTACCTGACGGCCAGCCTTCCTTGCAGCAGGGAGCTAGTCTTTATTTCCAGAAGATTCCAGAGAGCACATTCTTGTCTTTTCAATGTTCAGGTCAATCCTGTTGCTGAATAGTTGTTTGCTTTTTGTTGTTTGTTTCATATTGGGTTGGAACCCTCCTCTGTGCACCTTGTCCTCAGTAGTCACAGAGTGAGAGAGTTAGTCTGCTTTGTCTTCTGAGATCAACATTCCCACCTCCACTGGCGCATAGTTTCCTGCGTCTGTCACTGTGTCAGAAGATGTTATGGTTCCCAGAGATGCTCCGCCAAACTTCACATTCTCCAACTGTATCCTTTTTCCTTCTGGGATATAGTATAGTGATAAGAACTTTATAGTGATAAGAACTTTATATTTCTTGTGTAATCTTCAGGGGTTTATAGTTTCATTAAGAAGATAAGAATAGACATTAACGATAAATGACTCTATATGTTTAATAAGTGCCAGAAGACTAATATTATGATAATAACAGAAACAATCGTATAAAGACATCAGACAGTCTTGTAAGACCTTTATGCACATTAACTGAATCAGTCTGCACAGCCACTCTGTTGGGTAGATGCTAGCTAGCTAGCATCGCGGGCATTTATGGCTGGGTAAGGTGAGACAGTCTGGTCAAGTAAATCACTGAGGCCCACATAGTTCTTAAATATCTGGTTTTGAACTGAGTCTGCCTAACAGCTAATGTTAGTCATCCTTACACTAAACTGGACAAGTTTGTAGAGCCTTGGAGGAACCATCCAAGTGGTCTGAGAGAGTGTCAGTAGAATCTGGGTTAGAACTGGAAGGGCTGATCATCGTGCAGTCAGGAAAGAAGTATGGGGAAAGGCTAGAGAATACTGTGGGTGGAAACCCTAGGGAGAATGCTGTGAGAAATTGGTGGTAGGTAGAGTGATTGTGAGTTGAGTGCTTAAGCAAACAATGAATCCCAAACCAACTTTTCAGGACTTATCAGGACCTCTGGGATCTGCCCTTGAGAACCATGTTTTAATCTTCTGTTGTCTGTTCAAATGGTCTAAGAATGCTGGGGCCCTCAGTCTCTTGATCCGACTGGCTGCCCTGTCCCAGTGCTTCTTACCTTAGTGTCATTCAGGTCTCAACCTGGCCTTTTCCGACCACAGAACCTGAACACGTCCTTAGCACATGGCCTTGCTCTATTTTTACCACGCTCCTCACCCGTGAATGGCACACAAACACTGGGTACTTGCTTAACCCCCATCTTTTTTCCTTTTTTTGCAAGGAGGATCCTGATTGTATTTGTGGTGAGTATGTGCCCTCTCACTCACGTTCCTAGGGTCTCAGTCATTTAGATGCTTTGGGCAGTGAAGCATGGGTGGGCGTGGACTAGGAGTTTTGGGATGTTTTCCTGATGAAATGGGATATAGATGCAATGTTGTCACTCTCAAATCCATCTATTACTACCCTGAAGGCAAACCAAACTTATAGGACATTAGTAATCTCACTATAATTAGGAAAGTTAGGCCAGGGAATTATAGAGACTGTGTTTTTATGTCAACTAAACAATTCAAGTATATATATAAAAAAATTTGTTGATAAAACTGTTCCTATTATCTAAAATCTTTGCTAATTGTTTTTTAAATTTGTCACTTGTATCAACTTCACTACTAATTAGTATAAAATATACCACTATTGATAAGGAATTCTCAAAGGAAACTAATTTGAGGAGGAAGAACTTGTTCTATTTTGTTATGATTGATTTGATCTGATGTTGCAGTGAGCCTTCATTTGCTGTTGAAGGCTGTATAGCATAGCAGCCATATTAGAGTTAAGCTACCACGGTCAAGCCCTGGCTTTATCAGTTACTTCTAGCCTTGCAACCACGGAGAAGTCACCTGACCCTTCAATGTTCACTCCCTCATCTGCATACACTAGACAATAACAATGCTCGTCAGAGAAATGGTTGAAACTGAGAGCCGACACTATTTTTAAGGGAGTGACTATAGAATGAGCTAATATATAGGAGAGATGAAGGATTAGTTTTCTATCTGTATTTTGGGATGTGGAAATAAGTGGAGACAGTGAGTGAAGTAAGAGTCATTCAGAAGACACTGGGAAGCGAAATGTTGTAAAACCAAAGGAAGTAGCATTTAAGAAAGAAATGCTCCCGAGTGTTGATTGTCATAGAAACAAGGTGAGAACAAGAACTATTAACAGGTTTTTTATTTGAGAACTAGAAGAGGGGCTGGGGTTTAAGATTAAGTAGCGAGCTTGCACTCCCACCAGCAATGGAGCAGTGTTCCCCTTTCTCCACACCCTCACCAGCATGTGCTGTCATTTGAGCTCTTTATCTTAGCCATTCTGACAGGTGTGAGATGGAATCTTAGACTTGTCTTGAGTTACATTTCTCTGATGATTAAGGATGCTGAGCATTTCTTCAAGTGTCTCTCGGCCATTAGGGATTCCTCCTTTGTGAATTCTCTGTTTAGCTCTGTTCCCCATTTTTTGACTGGATTATTTGGTTTCTTGGCATTTAATTTCTTGAGCTCTTTGTAAATTTTGGATAATAGCCCTCTGTCAGATGTGGGGTTGGTGAAGATTTTCTCCCAGTCTGTAGGCTGCCGTTTTGTTCGAATGACAGTGTCTTTTGCCTTACAGAAGCTTTTCATTTTCATGAGGTCCCATTTATTGATTGTTGGTCTCAGGTCCTGAGCTGTTGGTGTTCTTTCTGTTCAGGAAGTTGTCACCTGTGCCAATGAGTTCGAGGGTTTTACACACTTTCTCTTAACCTGACGTAATAAATAAATATTAAAAAAAGATTAAGTGGCGAGGGGACAGATATAAGGGAGGTAACAGCACCTGCATCCTTAGTGCAGTTCAACCATGCAGCTCGTACAGTAACAAAGAAATTCATTTTCCACATGTGTTTTTATTTGTGTGTGTGTGTGTGTGTGTGTGTGTGTGTGTGTGTGTGTGTGTTTCACCTGCATATATCTGTGTATCGTGTGTGCCCGGTGCCTGTAGAAGCCAGAGAAGGTGTCAGGAATTACAGATGGTTGTGAGTCACCATGTGGGTGCTGGGAATCAATCCCTGATCCTCTGTAAGAACAGCCAGTGCTCCTAACCATAGAACCATTTCTCCAGCCACCTTTTAATGTGTGTGTGTGTGTGTGTGTGTGCACGCGCGTGTGTGTTTCTATGTACATATGTTTAGTTTTAGTTGTAGTATTTTAAGACAGCATCCTGATGCATTCAGTCCAGGCTGGCATCCCACTCCTGATCCTTCTGAGTACTTGGGAGTGTGCCACACTTATGAGTGTGTGCCACCATTTCTGGCTTACAGTATATGTTAGTCCGTATTGTATATTTACACATGTCACTGAAAAGGGGTGTCTATGTAAGGTTATGACTGACACACTTTAAACCAATGAAAGGTTTTTCAAGGTGATTTTGACATACTTTATTTTCCATAGTTTTGGCTCACTTTAGAATGTAACCAACACACAGGCTGTACCACTCTATTGGTTCTGTATTATGACTGGCATGACTTTATGCATTTGGTGGTTGGCTGTAGTGGAAAGGGCTTTGGCATGGGGAGAGATCATTTCCTCATTTTGCTTATGTCCTTCCTAGTAGCTTTTGATGAAATAAATTACTCAACTCTGTCCTCTAGATTTTTCCTTTCTAAATTCTGAGGCCCGTTAACCCAGTACATAGATAAAGTATGATCATATTTCTTTCCTGTGAAGAAATCTACGACTTGCTTTTCAGGTAATAAAGCTGCTTCAGCATGTATTTAGAACAGAATTTAGACTTGTCTAAAGTTGATAATCAACAGCTCGAGTCCCATTTGGAAATTAATTATGCTGTAGAAAATTAATTTATCTTAAAAATTTAAAAATGAGATTTTTCTTAATTTATGGAAGACATACATGTTAGAAAGTTTAGAAATTATATATATCCCAACAGGAAAAAAAGTTCCTTGTTAATTTCCCCATCTAGAGACAAGTGTTAATGTTTTCATTATATTAGTTTCCAGTCTTCAAAATACATTATTTTCATGTGCTCAAGGTTAAGCTTTTTTGTTTGTTTGTTTATTTTGTTTTTTTGTGTTTTTTAGGTTTTTTGAGTCAAGGTTTCTCTGTATAACAGCCCTGTATATCCTGAAACTCACTCTGTAGACCAGGTGGCCTTGAACTCACAGAGATCCACCTGCCTCTGCCTCCCAAGTACTGGGATTAAAGGCATGCGCCACCAAGCCCAGCTCAAGATTAAGTTTTATGACTAGATTTATATCCTGTTTTTAAATGCATACAATAGGGATATGGCTGAGTAGGTGAAGGTGTCTTCAAGAAACCCCAATGATTTGAATTCTGTCCTTGGTACTCACATAGTTGAAGGAAAGAATTAACTCTAGCAAATTTTCATCTGACCTCCACAGATACAAACACACATATGTAATAAAAGTTTTTAAGATTATATAATAAATGTTTGGGCACTGGAGAGATAGCTCAGCAATTAAGGGTGCTTGCTGCCCTTCCAGAGAACCTACATTCAGTTCCCAGAGTCCATATCAGGCAGCTCACAAGCACTAGAAACTACAGCTTCATGGGACCCAGTGCCCTCTTCTGCCCCCAATCAGCACTTGTACACAAACACACACACACACACACACACACACACACACACACACACACACACA
>CAJQZJ010001418.1:85294-118100 GCA_907164525.1 Lophiomys imhausi
CACACACACACACACACACACACACACACACACACACACACACACACTATACACACACTGTACACACGCACACACACTGTACACATACACACACTGTACACACGCACACACACTGTACACACGCACACACACTGTACACATGCACACACACACTGTACACATGCACACACACTGTACACATACATGCACACACATACACACTGTACACATACACACACATGGCATTTACACAGTCACACACACACAAGGTATACACACAAACACATACACACACATAAAAATCTAAAAAAGATTATATGATAAATATTTCCCTAAATCATGAAATAATTCACATTGTATTTAACTTTGAATAGTGTTAAATTAGTGATATTTTGTCTATAATTTGGATTTTTAAATGTAAGTTTTATATTATCTACTTTGGAAAACCCCAAGGTTTTGACAACATTGCCAGTGTTCTTATTACAAAAGAACACTACTTAAAAAAATTCAGGATAAATTTTTGTATTTTTTTATCCATGTACCTGTGTTTGTCTAGTGGGTGTCCACTGAGGGCAGAAGAGGACAGTGGATCCCCTGGAGCTGGATTTATAGGTGGTTGTGAGTCACCTGACTTGAGTGATGGGTCCCAAACTTGGGTCCTCTGGAAGACAAGCAAGTGCTCTTACTCAATGAGCCATCTGTCCAGCCCTTAATTTTTCATGTGTCTTGCTGTGGTACTCCTAGCTATGGGAAGTATCTGGAAAGTCTGATGACAGGTTGTTGAAGTCGCCTGTGCCAATAATGATTTGCTCATGTGGTAGTGGTCTTCTGCGACTGCTTAATCATTTGAGTCCTTTGGTTCTGAATTTGTCTATTTAGAAAGAGAGTGAACTAGACAATTCACAGAGCCTCCTTTGGCAGTGCGGTTTTTATTTGTCTTGAAATGACATCTTGCCATGCCACGTTGATATGCTGGTAGGTTTCCACTTAGCTTCATCTTCTAGTAACTGTTCGGTATAGTAGATTTTTAACAGGTTGAGTATACTGGAATGGTTAGCTTTAGCTGCACAACAGAACTGAACACGGAACTTCTCACATGCCTTCCTCTGTGTTGTCAGTCTATCCTGTCAGGGCAGTGTATTTGTTACAAGCAAGACACTCAGACTGACATGTTACTGTTGCCCCAAATCCTGAGTTTTAAGATTTATTCTACATGCTGTATATTCTGTGGCTTTTGTCACACATATTGAGACACATGTCATTATAATATCATAAACAATAATTTAACCGTGAGAAAATGCTCTCTGCCATGCCCGTTCATTCTCTGTCCTCTCAGACACTAATCTTTTTTACTGTGGCCATTGTTTTGCCTTTTCCAAAATGTCGAATAGCTGAGGCCATCCAGAACTGACCTGGTCCACATTGTACCATGCACTTGAAGTTCTTACATGTGCTTTGATAGCTCATTTCTTTTCAGCTCAGACTAACATTCCACTTTCTGGATTACCACAGTTTATTTGTTCTCTTATTAAAAAACGACAGCAGCATCTTGATTACCTGCAAGTTTTGACACTGTGTATAAAACCTGCTATAAATACATGTATTCAGGTTTTTTAAAAATTTATTTATTTGTTGCTTCAGGTTACATCTCCATCATATTGTCCTCTTTCCCCCCTTCCCAGCCCCACCCTCCCACCCTTTACCCCCTAACCCTTCCATCTTGCTCCTCTGGAATGGAGTGTTTTAAGAAGTGTATTTATTTCTATTTTATGTATATGAGTGTTTCTCTGCCTGGATGTATGTGTACCATATGTGTTCCTGTGGAGGTGAAAGAGTGTTGGATCCTGTGAAATTCGAGTTACAGATGGTTGAAGGTGCCCTGGGGGGTGCTGGGAACTGAATTCTGGTCCTCTACAAGAGCTGCCAGTGCCTTGAACTGCTGAGTCACCTCTCCAACCCTAGGCTACAGGTTTTATATAGACATTGACTTTTAATTAATTTGGATAAGCTTTATTTTATTTTATTTGTATGGGTGTTTTTTTCCAGATGTGTGCTCAACAGAAGGCAGAAAGACAGCATCAGATCTCCTGGAATTGGCATTATAGAATGTTGTGAGCTGCCATGTGGGTGCTGGGAATTGAATCCCGATCCTCCTGAAAAGCAGCCAGTGCTCTTAACCACTGAGCCGTTTCTCCAGCCCTCTAGATAAACCCTTAATACATTTCTCATTTGACAGTCCTTAATATTATTTTAAGTAAACTCAGAAAGATTTCTCTCTGATAGTTCTCAAAGCTGGGATCAACAGGTTTTATATGGGAGGCCTTAGATTGCTGGAGGGAAGATGTACTTTATAAAGGGTAAAGATTTTCTTTCTGACATTTCCCCTGTGGTGCAGCCTTAACTCTGATAATTAATGAGCATTTTGGTTGTAGCTAACAAACCCAAATGACTCCTTTCTGATCTTGAAAGTAAAGTTGGAAGATTCTAATTTAGTTGTGCTGTGTTGACCTGGAAGCATCATGATATGGACCTTGTTCCTCGGATACTGGAGTTCACAAGTGATGTGAGAAGGATGTAAGTGACAGGCAGGTCTGGCGCGTGTCCCAGCTGTTGGCTGGTGGAACATGATTCCTCAGACGCCAGTCCTTTCCGCCTCTTGTTCTTTATTTTCCATATTTTTGCCCTTCTCCTCTTTTTTTTTTTTTTGTAGAATACAAATCAAATAAATTAGAGCAGTGTATAAATTAGAACCATGATACAAATTCAAATTATAGGATCTGGTTTCATCACCTCTAATGTTCTTAGTACTTGGTTGCTTTAAAAATGGTTTGTTTCCATGAAACAAACAAACAAACAAAAAGGTGTTTTATGTTAAACATCTCATAGAAATGTTTTTAACATTGTTTCTTTTCCATAGCTACCTATTTAAGCCATGTTTCAAGAGAATCTACAAATGTAATGTGTGCCTGTGTGTGTGCATGTGTGTATGATAAATCTACAGATGATAACAAACCATATTTAACTGGTGACTAGTGATGTGTAGGTGTGCAGTTGATATTCTTTCAGCCTTTGTGTGGAACTTGAACTTTGCAGTATTTTAATGGTCCTTATTGGCAATAAAATTTTGGTTTCTGCTGGGCCTATTGGCACATGCCTGTAACCCCAGCATTCTGGAGGCAGAGGCAGGGCCGTTGTGAGGTTGTGGCCAGTCTGGGGACATAGTGGCATCTTGTCTCAAAAACAAAAAAAGAAAAGAAATTTTTCTGTCCACACATTCTTCAGAGAATTCTATTCATTTTTGTGAACATTGTTTACTTTATTTATTTATTTATTTATTGTTTTGATTTTTCAAGACAGGGTTTCTAATAACTGTGGCTGTCATGGACTTGCTTTATAGGCCAGACTGGTCAAAAACTCACAGAGATCCTCCTACCTCTGCCTCCCAAGTGCCGGGATTAAAGGTGTGTGCCACCATGCCCAACATACATCATTCACATTTTAATAGAATTATTTAATAGAAAGATTCAAAATTATTCAGAATACATTTGAATCTGCAATTTACAAACATGTGTATTATGTAATAGATGCAGGTTTTCCACAAGATTTTAGGGGCTTTTCCCTCCCCCAAAAGGAGGCAATGTGTCATTATTATACAAGAGATCACACTTTCATGTTGACTGGATTAAAGCAGAAATATTTCAGTCAAAAATTTTAGTATAGGAATCTCAGAAAAGATCAAACCTATTTTTTAATTTTTATTACATTTTTTTTTAAACTGTGAGTGTGAACATGCCATTGTGTACATGTGGAAGTCAGAGGGAACCTTGTGGGAATTAATGCTGTCTTTGACCATGTGGATGCTGGGTGCTGAGCTCAGGTCATCAGTCTTGGTGGCAACCATCTTTACCCACTGAGCCACTCACTGGCCTTCCAACTTAATTTTTTCAAAAAGAGCTTTATATTTTGCTTTTAGTCTTTGAAAAACATTTATTTTTAAGTAGGGAAATTGGCTGAATTAGGCGGTCTCACAGATGATGAGGGAGAGTGATTTGCCCAAGGTCACTCTGAGGTGGATGCAGAACTGACATAAGACTGGCCCTCTGACTGGGTGTCACTCTGCTTTTATGTGTGTTACCTTGCCTAGCAGCCTTTTACAACATTTCACCGCCATTTTGTCATGTTCTGGTTACTTGGGAAAAGAAGATAAATATGAATTAGTTCTTCAGCATGACTATAACATAATGGCACTAGAAGACTGTGAGAGACCTTGGGATGAGAAGGGCTGGTAGTCTAGCTTGTATTTGTACGGGTGAACTGTGTGGTGCTGACCAACTTTAATCCTGTAGGCAGGACAGTTAGAACAATAGCACTGGATGAATGGAAATGAGAAACATGACCAAGACAAGGTTAGGGCTAAAACGTTTAGTCTTGTCACATGGCCCTACTGTGCCCACTTGCATCCAGTGAGTGATTCATTGTGCTGTCTTTTACAGATACTGAAAATTTCCTCTAAGGAGAAATATCCATTATTTACTTTTGTAAATGGCCATTCCAGAGACTTTGATTTCACACCTACTGCAGCAAGTGAAGACCTTTTCTCCAAAGATGAAAAGAAGAGATTGAAAAGATTCAGCACAGAAGAGTTTGTCCTACTTTGAAGATGAAAGCGTGTGTGCTTGTGAGAAGAGCGTGACCACGGTAGAGCTGAGCAGATAACAAGCAAGCTTGAGATTGCTTGTGATCAGCTCCTCACTGTGCATGCACTTTCAACAGTGCACATTTGAAAACACCCAAACCTTAATGGTATCTTTCTGAAAGAAATGACTTGATGGCTCTTGCTTTCCAGTGATAAATAACAAGTGATTCTGGTTGCATTCCTGGTTCCCAAAGATGAGCGAATGAACCACTCACTACCTTAACTGCAAGCCTTTCAGTCCCCAGCATTTGCTATCTGAGTCCATTGGTCCCCTGAAGATTTTGTGGTATGTGTTCCCTTAAAGATTCCGATCACCAAATTACTTTTAAAAGCCTTGCTTTGTACTAATGACAGGAGACCAGAGATTGGATCTTTGGAACTGTTCAGCCTCCTGCTGTTAATGTAACCAGAGGATGCTTTGGGTTTATGTATCTGGATAGTGAAATGGACATGTTAACTTATGTAAGCAGGATTTTAAGGCAATACTTACCAATATGATTTTATAGCAGCTCCTCTTTTTGCTTGCTGCAGAACCTTCTATGAGGAATGAATGTAAAACATTTGTTTTGTTTTCCTTCCATTGTTTTTCTTTCAGGACTGGGGATTGAACCTAGGAACTTGTACATGATAGGTGGGTAGGTGTTCTACTTCTGAGCTGTCCTAAAAATGTTGATTTTCCCCATGTGTTTAAAAGTTAAGTTGTCAGTAGTATCTATATTTATTTTAATTAGGTAAAGGAAATTAAAGAATTGTTGTAGCATTGGTTTCCTATCTTAAAAGTGAAAATTTATGGAGATCCAATGTATTACTCATTTTTTAAGTCTAAGGATGAATACCAAGATAAATATGGATGCTTTCTGATTTTACTGTTTGTATAAAGTGACATCATAGTGTTTAGGAACTGAGATTATTTACAGGTTAAATCTGCCTTAAGTGTGTTGTGAGTTTACTTAAAGATGAACTTGTAATATAAAAATATAGAAGTTATTACCAAGCCGGGATTATAAAACAAACACTTTAATTAAAAACATGAGAACATAAAACACTTTTGTTTTGATTTTAATGTTGGGATTATTTTCTCATTGAAAAAAACCATTATCTCAGATTTATTTCCAATGAATGGAAACAATGTTTTGCTCAGGAAGTAGGGTATTAACTATGTTAAGAAGCTTCTGTGTTTCAGTCTGCAACAATGTCTTAGAAAGATGCAGAAACTTGTACAATGTGTAGTCCTTTACCAGAGAATCCCTTTGTTCCCAGTAACACGTAGAGCCAGAACAGAGGACAGGCAGGAGATGGCTTCAGTAAGCCTGAAGAGTGAAAACAGGTTTGACATTTTCCATTGAGGATGGTTTATTGAATTGAAGCAGTCTGAAATCTAAAATTTCCCTTTGCCCTAGATAAATCTGGACAAATTAAGTTCATTACTAATTTTCCTAGAATGTCAAAGCAGTATAAGAAGAAGAAGAAGCCAGGAACATGCTGGGTTTATGTGCTTCGCTCCTCTTATCTCAGACAGTTTACTGCTCCCAGCAGCCACAGGATTGGACGGTGGACACATCACATGCAGGCACTCAGACCTTCGTGTGGATCAGTCTGATTGTGAGTGTTCCCATGAAAGAATTGTACAAAAGCTGGTTACAGAA
This sequence comes from Lophiomys imhausi, assembly GCA_907164525.1. Taxonomy (NCBI): domain Eukaryota; kingdom Metazoa; phylum Chordata; class Mammalia; order Rodentia; family Muridae; genus Lophiomys; species Lophiomys imhausi. The sequence goes on from CAJQZJ010001418.1 coordinate 91,616, forward strand.
GAACCTCATTACGTTCCTAGCTTTTTAAAAGATACTATTAAAATAGAACCTTGGAGCGAGACAGAATTCTACCTGGACAGGAGGTAGCAACTGTTTACATTAAATTCTGTCTGACGATGCTGTTTCAGAATGTTGTGTAGTCAAAACAAACAAATCTTACATCACAGTCATCTACTTGGCTGAGAATAAATGTCTAGAGTCAGAAACTTTGAGCATAAAAATATGCATTTAAAGTGTCATCAGTAATGTGTAAGGGTAAATGAGTGTGTGTTTGGGTGGAATTAAGAGTGGTGGGTTCATCTTGATTTTTTTTTTTTCTTTTTACTGATTCATCCTCATCTGAGGACCAGCTGAGGCTAGGCTACTCCTTCACTAGGGAAGCAGCTGCTGCACTATTAGGGTCAGGACAGAAACACTATATGTCCTGGACTCACACTCTGCTTTGAATATAGACTTAAAGTTCTGCAAGGCAGGAAGCAAGCCAGGGAAGCTTGGGAGTGCTCATTAGAGCCCGATGGGAGGGAGTCTCCTGTTAAAGATACTAGATCACCAGTCACATTTCAGAAATGACTTTGTACAAGTTTTGTAGGACTTTTAACAAGGGTTTCCTTTGTCTTCTTTATAAGAGTTGATGTTGTGAATTCAATTTTTTTTTTTTTTTGCCAGTATGTTAAGCACCGGCAGGCAATTTTGAAAGTCATCCTTTACTGAATGAATGAATTAGTAAATGAAAAGATTCTTTATAGCGTATTTCCAAAAAAGTTTCCCTGAGGTATTCAATTCTCTGGTGTTACATTAAGCCAACCCCATTAAATCTGTATTAGTGGAAAGGTAATCTCAGAAGTTTAAAAGTCAGATCACTCTGGAGTCCGTTAACCTAAGGATTTCTGCAGCAAACACAACCTTATATGCTAATTCTAACTCTAGAGTAGTTGTTTAAGCAAAGCACCAAAATGACTTACCTTTGGATTGTAAGCCATCCAATTTTGGGTCAGAAAGTTACTTTTTAGTAATTTCTTGTTCACCTCTCTTATCCTGTGCCTGAAAGCACTTTTTTTCCACTTAAAACCAGTCTTCCAGCATTCCCCTTCTATCAGAGGGAAGTTTCACTGCCATGGTTCATGACAGACCACTGCCAATAGCTTGCATTTGACATATAAGTGTTTTTGACTATGTGTTCACGTAGAAGCATTAAAAGAAAAAAATATGAATGATTTTCCAAAACCAGGAATCAAGAGGAAGGGCAGATAATGAAGAAACAATTTGTCAAAATAAAATCACTGAATGTGACATGAGATGAGGACAAAACTGCATTTAAAGTGCTGCTGAGATAGAAGCTCGACACCAAGGCTTCATGATAGAGCAGCCAGGGACTGGCCCAGTGGGCGAGAGTGCCTGCTGCACAGTCACCAGGCCCTGGGCTTGCATCCCCGAAGTCCATGTGAGACTGTGTGGCGGTGCACCACTGCAACCTTAGCACCCTGGGGTGGAGATTTGCTGGGATTTGCCGCTAGCCAAGATGGCGAGCTCCAGCTTCAGTGAGAGACCCTGTCTCAAGAAAATATGGCTGACAGTGATAGAGCAGAACCCCTAGTGTCCTCTTTGGCCTTTGCATGTGTATGTGTGGGTGTAGCCACACACACACACGCACACATGCACACATGCACACACACACGCAAACACACACACATGCACACATGCACACACGCACACATACACACACACACCAAAGACTACATGAGAAATGCAGTTTCCTGGAAAGTTAAGGGATTCTTATTTTCCACAAAAACAAAAGCATATCTCTTCCTCAAAAGCCATGTTGGGCAGCTCCAGAGGCACTAGGTTTACAGGCTCCCCTTGCCCAAGCTTGAGCAGTGTGTTGGCTTGTTTTTCACTTGTCAATGTTCAGATCAGCTTGATCTCACCAAAATACAGCAAATGAATGCAGGGAGGTTAGGTCTGGTTAGGGAAGCCTGCTGATAGAAATAATTAGAACAGGGGCTTTAGTGGGGAGATATGACACATGTACATTTAAATTATTTACTATATTTAATAGATATCATAAGAGAAAATACGCCCACCCTTTGTTGCCTAAGTATGTTGCTCTCAGCTTTCTATAGGTCATGTCCACAGAATCCTTGAAGCATGTTCAGTTGGTTGAATTTGGATTTTTATTTGATTAATCTGTTTCTTGGTGAAGAGGACCACCATACTTTCAGTCTTTCATGTTTTTATTAATGTAGCAGTGATATTTTAACCTCTGGCTTGCCTGGTGTTCATTCCTATGACTTGTGACCTGTGATCTGTGACTGCTTTCTAATTCTAACCCTTTTGGCTGCTAGCTCATGTCTACACTGAGAGACACTCCTGTTTTTGCATATAATTTGCTCCTATAAAGACTTGAGACAGTTGAATCTGAAGGGACTGAATAATAGATGTTTTAAAATAATAGTTTAAGGAGATTTAAAATATTATAGAAGGAATTTAAAATATTTAAAAATATTTGAAGCTCAAATTATTTTTAATCACGTAGGCTTGACGTGATCTTGATGTAGCCGTAACTCATTCTCTTCTTATTCTTTTGAAAGGTAGGACATATACTTGTTTACTTTAAAGTAGACATACATTCTCCTGAGCATTTCACAGAGGCTGATTATTCCTGTCTGTACATTAATTACCTTTATGAGATCTGCATTTCTTACCAGTAGTTTTTTATCACTTTTATTTTTCTGTCTTCATGACATAGTTACAAAATCACTGGTAATAAAATCCAAAAATTGTGTGATCTGTTATTTAAGGTAATTAAAGGGAGGAGGTTTGGCGGGGTGGACATGACTAGATTATATCTAATGTGCATCTAAGTCCCAGACAAGTGCATTTATTGTAGTCATTTGAGTTAGCAATTTATTGTTATAACAAAATACTTGGAATAATCAACTTAAAAATTAGAAAGGCCTATTTTAGCTCATAGTTTGGGAGATTTCTATTCCTAGTCAGTTGGTCCTATTGCTTTTTGGCCTGTAATAAGGTAAACATATCAGGACAGGAATGCATGGTTGGGGCAAAGTCTTTTACCTTAAAGTCCAGGCTTTTGCTATTCCAAGTTCCCTATGCTATTAAATGCTATCACTAACCCCAACACACAGTAGACTGACAAATTATATTTTGCTTATTTATTAATTCATTGACATTTGTATTATTTATATTTTTTGACCTCTATGAATAAGGTGTGATCACCAGTCATGTCCATGATTTCATATGGGCATATATTTTTGATGTCTTCTGGGCATATGCTTAGGAGTTGAAGTTACTAATTATGTGGAAAAATTGTTTAACTATTTGAAGAACTACCAACATATTTTGCAGTGTAGCTTCATGTTTTTACAGTTCTACAGCAATATCTGAGGGAAGGAGGGATCCGTCCAGTTTTTCCTCTTCCTCATCTGTCTTGATCTTTCCAGTTAGTGACAGCGTTGGACGTCTTGCCATTTTCTCTTCAGTTTGTATACCCCACAGAAGAAATTCAGGTTGGTTGCTCATTTCTAACTTGGATCATTTTGTCATTATATTATTTAGTTATAAGGTCTCTTTCCATGTTCTGGATCTAAGTTACTTGTCAGTTGTATGATTTCTGGACTTTTTTCTCTCAATCTGTGAATTTTCTTACTTCTGTGATAAGGTTTTCTGCCCATAGTTAGTTGCCCCGTTGCTTTTGGTCTCATGGCAGAAGACTGAAGGAAGAGAGAGTTGTAGAGGAAGAGCACAAAATGGTTCTAATTTTAATCCAAGTCTCATTTCTAGGTTTTCTGTCTAACTCTCTGTTTGTACTACTGGTGTCATATTTGAGAAGCCATTGCTTAATCTATGATAAAAGAGTGGTTCCTATATTTCTTTCTAAGAGTTATATAATTTTACTTCTTATGTTTTTACTCATTTTGAGCTGATTTTTTATATGCTGTGAAGTAGATATCTGGAGTCATCCTTGTCCCTCTGGCTTTCTAGTTGTCTGAATACCATTGTTGAAAAAAACTGTTCTTTCTCCTGTTGAATGGTGTTTGCATTGTTACTGAAAATCAGTTGACCATGACTCTAAAGATTTGATTCTGGACCCTAAGTTGAGTGCTACAGGCCGGGGTGGGAGTGGGGCTTTGAACCTGGGGCCTTGGCTGTGTGCTAAGCACACATTGCATCACTGAGCTACACCTCTGGCCCTGGACTCCCAAGTCTACTGTGACTTCATTACTGTAACTTTGCTAGAAAATTTGAAATTAGAAAGTTAGTTCTCAAAAAAAAAAAAAAAAAAAAGAAAGTTAGTTCTCCAGTCTCATTTATTTCAAGATTGCTTTCTTTTCAAGATTGTGTTCTTTCTTGCTTTTTTTTGTTTTAGTCTCTTCTTCTCCCCCCTCTCTCCCCTCCATTTGTTCTCTTCTACCCCTTATGACTTTTGTGTCTCACTGTGTACCTTATATTGACCTAGAACATGCTAATGTTTTACAGGCTCGTGTTTCCACTTCAGCCAAGTGCCCCACCATACCCAGCTGCCGTGACAATTCTTGATCCTTGTATTTTCATAGTTTAGCATTTTGTAATTTCTGCCAAAATTTCCTCACTTTTTCAATATCCATTTTCAAAACATATGGTATTATTGGACTTTTTCATAGCATTAAACTGATCCTACACACTAAAAGTAGATGCTTAGAAGTAAAGTGTATTGTATAAGGACATCACATTCAATGTACATGGTGGCACATGCTTTTAATCCCAGCACTCCGGTGGCAGAGGCAGGGGGATCTCTGTGAGTTTGAGGACAGCCTGTTCTACGAAGAGAGGTCCAGGACAGCCAGAGCTTTTACAGAGAAACCCTGTCCCCCCTCAAAAAAAAAAAAACCAAACAACAAAAAAGGACATTATATTTGCTATTACCAAAGCCTCACAAATGCTGCTTTATTAATTTTCTTAGTGGTATTAGTTTGATTTAAAAAAAAAAAGGAATCTTCATGTTTAGAGAATAGCTTTCTTTCAGCATCCCACAGTAGAGATGACAGAGTGACATAAAGTGACTTCAATTGTCACTTCATCACGTAGGAGAAACCTGGTTGTGAGCAAGTGGTTTAACACACATTAGCTGGAAGAATAGCAACTACAGAAGCAGGTAGAGTTCGGCCAAGGGGTGTGTGAAGTTTCAGTGAGGAAAATGCCTGGCCCACACTGATCAATAAGTGCTAACCATCTTGTCAACATTCGTTAATGTCTGCCTTAAGTTTGAAGAGGATTTAGGAGATTTGTTTTGAACTGGTGTTAGAATACAAACATTAGAAATTTACAAAGCTGTAACACATGGTAGGCTCCCAAAAAATGGCATATTAAAAATTCTACAAGGTAAGATGATGCTTGGTCCCAAAATACAACTAACGTATGTTACAGGATTAGAAAGATCTTCATGGAAGGGTTGGCATTTGAGAGGAATCTGAAAATCTCATTGGTTATATGTATGCAGAGATGAGTTAAATATCAGCACAGGGGCTGGAGAAGGCAGCTCTGCGGTTAAGAATGCCCAAGTACTCTTGGCCACATGGGACCAGAGTCTGGCTCCCAGCACCCACGTTGGCAGGTGGCTCACAACAGCTTGCAACACTGGCCCCAGGATCTCGTGCTCTCTTCTGGCCTTCATGGTCACTGCGCCCACATGCACAAGCCCTTCTCACACATATGTACACACAGTCAAACGAATGTAAAATCTTTTTAAAAAGGAGTGTAAGTACCCAGAGTCATGGTCCATGGGCATGCTTTCTAAATGAAAGTGGGGCTGGGAAAGGAGCCATCTCGTAGGAACTTGAGGTGCATGTGGCTGCTTTGACGGCAGCTGAGGGCACCACTGCGGGCATTAGTAAGCAATGGTGCTTGAAACACGGCAGTATGTGCGGAGAGGGAGCGAGAGGACCAAAATGTGTTGAGGCCGCATGACTGAGGGCTGCAAGGCCTGGGCTGACATATGTGCTTAGGTGGCTGCCTGGAAGAAGGCACAGAAGGAAGGGCACTGCAGAGGGAGAACACAATGGAAATCAGAACTGAGGTTTAGTCTTCACACTTTAATCCATGAAAATTCAAAACTGGAAGCTCCCTCAAGCCCTTCTCTGTGGAGTCTGTTTTACCTAGGTGTAAATCTGTAGATTCTTTGGACACAGTTACTGAATTTATATAGGATCAAGAAAGAGCAGGTCACTTAGTGCATTTCTTTCTTAACTTGACGAACCTTGGAATAGACCCCAGGGATCCATGAGTAAGGATGGGAAAGCTTGCATCTGTATTTTCACTAACAAGTGATTTAAACATAGAATTTCTTTTATATTTATTTTATTTTGTGGATTTCTTTATTAGGAGTGTCAAAAGCAAAGTACAGTGTTAGCAGCCATAACTATAACCTTGTCACAGATGGGGATCAGATTTTTTTCATGATGCAAATATCTTGAAGTAATTACATATCTTTGAAATTATGGTAGGGCTTGCTGCTTGTTTTAATGTGTTGGTAAAGAAGCAGATATTTTATTATATGTTAAGTTCCAGAAATATTTTAATAACTTCCTCTTATTTTCATTTGAACTCAAATATTTTCTGGAGCTTCCCTTAGGTTTTTTACCATACTTGCAAAGGAGTTAATATCAGGAAGTTTTGAGAAGTAGAGGCCATTGAAAGTGACAGGAAAAGCAGAATTTAGGCTGGCGTCTAGGGCTGGGGGTTGTGAGGATGGTACGGATGATATGAGCTCTATAGGGCACAGGGTGATGGTAGAGCCAGCATCCAGAAATGGAAGTGTGAAGCTGTGCTCACCAGAGGAACTTAAACACAAGGAACAGTCTGTTGGATAAGTTCAGGAGAGAGTTAGTATCCTCGCACAAAGGATAAGTTGGAGTCAGCGTGAAGAAATAGAGTGTGAAGGGCGGCAGTGATGATGCTGGATGGCAGTGACTGCCATGCACCTCACATAATAAAACATGCACCCAATTCATTCTTCACAAAAACCCTGGGGAATCAGATCGCTTCATCATCTCCATTTTTACAGACAAAAAAAAAAAAATTTGTTTTTTGAGTGTCAAATGCCTGGTTATTTTCACATCTGAGATTTATCCTGATTCCACAGCTGTTTCTAGATTTTCCCCACACCATACTGAGTTAGATGTTCCAAAGGACAGAGGGGGAAATCTAGAGAAAGTGGCACAGGAGTGGTGGAGGAGTGGGCCAGATGGGGTGAAGAAAAGTCTTGGATCTAAGCTTGGGAAGAATCCTGGGTTCAAGAGCCAGGCAGTGTGATTAGCAGGCTAGGGTGGATGGAACGGGTGAGATCTGGACAGAATTGCTTCTCTTTAGGGGGCACTGAGAATTCAGTCCCTGTTTTGGGAAAGTGAGTTACTTGCTAAGGGAGAAGTTCACATTACATGCTCCTTTCTCTCTGCCTCTTTTCATGGTTCATCTTGCCCACCCTGAGGTGAGGAGCCTGATCTTTGCAGCCTTATGAGGAAACATTTGTGCTTTCTCTTCTCGGGCTGGCTCTCAGACCCCGATTTTCCAGACTCTGTGAATGGGAAAGACCTTTTGTTACTGTACAAAGTAGGGGAGACACCCAGTGGCACAAAACAGACCCGGGGCTTTGCAAAATATAGCAAGTTCATGTCTGCTAATATGTTAAGTTATTTGGCCTTCCTAGTTTAAGTAGCAATTTGTTGTTTTCATGCTAATACAAATTCTTGTATTAATAAGAGCATGGCCCTGGGTTTCTTCATCCGCCTGGGAAAAAAATTACTTGTTTGATGGTAAACAAAGAACAGAAGAACCAATTCACTGTCCTCGTTTAAAAAAAGATGTTATGAAGCAATAGTGGAGTCATTTTAATTGTGACTGTCTAACACTTGCAATGAGTAAGATCATTTGTGTTCTGTTTTTAGGAAATGAAGTATTGAAGAGTACATAGTACATTAGAAATGCAAAACATGACCACATGTTCTCAGGATTTTGTCAGTGTTACATGAAAGAGCACTTGTGTTGGGCTGCCCAGCTCTGAGGGTATTCTCTGTTTCAGCTTGTATTTACAGAGATGTATGAATATTTGATTAATGAGTCATGGTCTCTGGAGAAATTTAATAACTGTATTGCTGTACAAAGCCAGGGCCTTAGCTGTTAACACAGATGCCAATAGTGTCATCAACACTGAGGCCCCTTCTGAATCTAATATATTCTGTGGAGTGAATTCCTTGCTTTAAAAAAGAATCTTTGAGAGGCATTCAGTTATCTGTTTTGAACTTTGCTCGATTCACAGGCTAAGGCTTGTAAAGATTTTTACAAGCAGCACCACAAAAACTTCGAAATGATATTTTTTATTTTAATGATTGCTGTTCCTAGGAATTAGCCGTAAAAATCACTAATAAACTAAAAAAAAATCTCTTCAAGATTATTAGAGATTTAGTTGAATTTTTGTCTTCATCTTTTAAAAATATTCACAAAAAAAGGAATATGAGGCACAGGTCTGATTTAGGTATGTAGATTTGATATCAATTTCAATGCCACGATCTGAATTCATCATTAAAATAATGGAATAAATTTTGGGGCAATAATTGATGGCTATTGTATCCTTTCTACATCCTTCGCTCTCTCTCACTCTCTCTCCCTCTCTCTTTTTGTTTTGTTTTAAATAGCTGTGGAGAAATCAATTTTAACTTTCAAAGTTTGGTAGGTGTTTTAGTGATGTTACCTCAGTTTAACTACTCAAGTAACAGGGAGAAATGTCAAAAAAAGATAAATTCAGTTTGGGAGCTTTTGCTGGAAGCTGTAACCTCGGGTTAGAATTATCCATGCTATGCAGAATTTCCTGCGACACCTCTCCTTAGGGCCACAATGCATTACAGCAGACGTGTAATGAAGCCGCTATAAAGTCTCTGGTAATTAAGGGGGGGTTTGACAGTAATTGCAACAGTGAATCAACTTAATTATTACCTGCTTCAAAGAGAGCTAACCTGATGTTATAATCTAACCTTTTCTACTTTTAAAATGGGAGATTAAACAAGTATATTTAGCATTTAAGAATTAAATGTGTTGAAATAGTTGTATTAATATACTTCTAATATACATTTTAATGCCTGTATACATATCAAGTTCTGAAGAACTGGCAATTGGCTCTCTGTGATCTATTAAAATTATTTGATGTACTCCAGAAATGGAACCAAACTCACATCTTTTATTCAAATCAGCTTCTTCTCTACCTACAGACAGACCTTGATGCTTCTGGTGACCCTGGCCACCACAAAATCAAGGATACATTCTTAATGTTTTTCTTTTTCTTTCTTTCTTCTTTGTTTTGTTTTGTTTTTGAGACAGGGTTTCACTGCATAGTCCTAGCTGTCCTGGACTTGCTTTGCAGACCAGGCTGGCCTTGAACTCACAGAGTTCTGCCTGTCTCTGCCTCCCAAGTGCTGGGATTAAAGGCATGAGCCACCACACCCAGCTCATTCTTAATATTTTTAATCTTATAAGGAAAAGGAATATTGGAACTGATATAATTATTTATAATTTGGTAGAGTGTCTTTTAGAATCTCAAAAACTCATTAAAGCCACAAGCACAACAAAGGTGAAGATTTAGAATTATCTGGAAGATCTTAGATCATGTAGTTCATCCAACCTCAGAACAAGAGCAAGATACTCAAGATTCAGCACAAGTTAGGCCCATAGCAATGCTAATAAATGTCCCTTTTCTACTTCTTATCTTGCCGCTTGCAGAAATAGGAGTGAAAAAAGATGACAAAATCAGTTCAGCTCTGATGCAAATTCATGTCATATTCCTGCTCTTAGCTACCTAGAAAATATAGTCCATACCAGTTTTTTGTGTGGTTCAGCTTCTGCTCTGCAAATTTTCTCAATGCTCTAATTTTTATTTTATTTATTTATTTTTATTTTCGCCCATAAGCCCAATCTTAACTTGTGCCTTCATTGGCTTTAACTTTGCTAATAGCATTGTTAACTGCAATGATAGCAATTAAAATTAAATAAAGTCTGCTCCACGATAGTTTTGGAGCATGGGTGGTTTTGTTTGGTTTTGTACTACTGTATGGAGAGACCAAATGAACTGGCTCATTTGCCAGACACAAGTTTACAGCTAGAGCAGGGCCACCCTTAATGGAGTATGCTCATATGGAAGCGAAGTTGAGGTGAGTCTTCACTGTGGGCAGCAGTGCACGCTGGCCAGGATCATGGACCTTCTGGTGTCTTCCAAGATCAACTTGAATTCCTTGAAGAAAGCTTGAGATTATATGTTATAAGCCTGGTTTTCTGATACTGCTTCATACAGCTGACCACACTTCCTCTTGATGTGAGAGACAAATTAGCAAGGTAAAGAAGGGAGTGATAAATGAGGGGCTTTGGGTAATATGAATGCCGAGTTTTCTTTGGTCACTGACTGACTTGCAGCAAGCTAAGTTAGAACCTCTCTCAGTTTTACTCCTCACCAAACTGAGTTACAACTCCACAGGGTCTCTTAAAGCCCAAGGTCTTTGGATCTGTAAGAAAACTTTTACAACGGCAGTTGCCAAGGTAGTAGCTTTGACAAGCCCAATTTCCCAAACTGCCCTCTTTCCAAGCCTCCTGTTCCATGTGGGTCAATATTTTAAACTCCTACTCATAAGATTTAATTTATTGTCAGTAACTGCGTTGGGTAGTTACACTTTCCCCCCCTTTAGGTGCCGTATTGGCTGTTCCTAGTGAGCAGAGGAGGTAAAAAGATACAGAGTTCAAAGCAAGTGATTTCTGTGAGATAAACAGTGTAACACTGTTACCACAAGAGTGTGGAGACATTGGCCAGATTAAGAGTCTTTCTTTAGACCTCCTGTCTGTGTGCTTGAGAAAGAAAAATGAAGCAAACAGACAGGGTTCCTGCTCTGCTGAAGCTCTCATCCTAATTATTTAATTGTACAACTAATGGCATGATTGTCTAATTTCTTCAGTGTTTGCTGTCTGGGCACTGTATTGTGTACTTACTACCTAGACACTTTGCACACACTGTGCCATGTTCTGCTATAAACAGAAATCTGTACTTTCCAGGGAAGAACATGATCACTTAGGTTAAGAAGATTGTCAAGAATACCTGGCTGGTGAGTAACACAAGCAGGATTCAGTCCCATATCTGGTAACTCCACTGGTGGCTGAAACTAACAAATCTGGGGTTTTTCTGGAATTAACGAACCACATTGTCCCTTTCCTAAATACAGGTGAATGTTTTCAATGTTTTGCTGAGACACCCCTGAAGTTCCAAGTCACCTCCAGTGCCAGCATTTTCAGTATCAGACATAATATGAGAACAAGTGAATAATGAAACCATTACCTTTTTTCAGTTCCTCTCAGGTCTTTCTCATGAGCAAAATGTGTACTAGCTTGCCATGAACTTTTAGAGACCTCATGATAAAGACAAATGGTCATAGTTCTTGGGTGCTCTTTTAGCATAGTGGAATGAAAAGGATCATGACTGTGGTTTCTTGCAGGAAGTGTCTTACACAATCATCTTGGTTTTTAAATATTAGATTATTAGAGCTAAAATATTAGATTAAGGATATATTCATTTCTGCCTTTGGGCAATAGAGAAGGAATTTTGAATTAGTACCAAGGTAATCCCAATGAGAGATTAATTAGGGCAGCCTGAAAAACAATGGCATGTTTTTGAAAGGTGGCAGAGTTTTAAAGGACTTTTAAAAATTATAACCAATCAGGCCCCAAAGATCAAATTACTTGTTGAAGTTGCATACCTGTATATGACAGGGCTGCTGTTATGGTCTAACTTGTTCATGTAGCTCACAGAAAGTTGATTTTAATGAGTTTAGTTTCTGGACCTAGAGATGGCTCAGCAGTTAGAGCACTTAGTGTTTTGCAGAGGACACAGTTTTTGTCCCTAGCACCTACTCAATAGCTCATAACCACCTGTAACTATACTTCCAGGGGATCTCATACCACATCCTAGCTTCTGTGGGCATCAGATATACCATTGGTACACATGCATACATGTAGGCAAAACAGCATACAAATGAAAAAAAATCCTTAAAATAGGGTTTAGTTTTGCTTGTCTCCTTTCCTGCACCATTGTACATCACACACCTGACTCTGCTACTCGCCACGTCTTCTCACAATACTTTTTCAGAATCAAGCGATTCCTGACCAAGAAACAAAAGCAAAATTGTCTTATCCTCAATGGATTCGGATGAAAACTGGTAACAAAACCAGGTCCAACTCCAAGAGAAAACACATGAGGAGAACGAAGCTGAAAGGATTCACACAATGGCAAGACTGAGGGTTTACATTGAATCATGGTCATTGATCCATCAGATGGAGTTTGACATTTTTAAAAATATTTATTTATTACTTCAGATTACATCTTCATCACAGTGTCCTCTTTCCACCTCTCCCAGTCCCACCCTCCTACCCTCTACCCCCTATCCCTTCCATCCCACTCTTCTGGAGTGGAGTGTCCCTACATAATAGCCCCCCGCCACAGTTCAGCAGTCATATGAGGGCCAAGAGCCTCCTCATACACTGGGGACCTACAAGGCAGCACCACTAGGGCAAAGGGTCTCATTGACAGGAAAAAAGTCTATGTTCCTGTTCCCTTTGGTGCATTGGTTGTAGTATAGATATCCTGTACTATATAGCTAAAATCTGATTATAAATGAATAGATGCCATGTGCATCCTTCTGAGTCTGGGTTAGCTCACTCAGGATGATCTTCTCTAGTTCCATCCATTTGGCTGAAAATTGCATGATTTCGTTGTTTCTGATAGCTGAGTAGTATTCCATTGTGTAGGTGTACCATAGTTGTTTTTTTTTTGTTGTTGTTGTTTTGTTTTTGTTTTTTTTAACCCATTCTTCGGTTGAGGGACATCTGGGTTGTTTCCAGTTTTTAGCTATTACAAATAAGGCTGCTATGAACATAGATGAGGAAATTTCCTTATGATTTGATGAAGAATCATTTGGATGTATACCCAGAAGTGGTATAGCTGGGTCCCGAGGCAGAGCTATTCCAAGTTTTCTAAGATATCGCCATACTGACCTCCATAGTGATTGACAAGCCTGCACTCCCACCAGCAATGGAGTAGGGTTCCCCTTTCTCCACACCCTCACCAGCATGTGCTCTCCATTCTGACAGGTGTGAGATGGAATCTCAGAGTTGTCTTGAGTTGCATTTCTCTGATGATAAAGGATGCTGAGCATTTCTTCAAGTATCTCTCAGCCATTAGGGATTCCTCCTTTGTGAGTTCTCTGTTTAGCTCTGTTCCCCATTTTTTGATTGGATTATTTGGTTTCTCGACAAGAACTTTAAGTCCTTGAAGAAAGAAATTGAAGAGGCCATCAGAAGATGGAAAGATCTCCCATTCTCATGGATAGGTAGGATCAACAATAAAAATGGCCATCCTACCAAAAGCAATATACAGATTCAATGCAATTCCTATCAAAATACCAGCACAATTCTTTATAGACCTGGAAAAAGGAATTCTCAACTTCATATGGAATAACAAAAAACCCAGAATAGCTAAATCAATCCTGTACAATAAAAAAACATCTGGAGGTATCACTATCCCAGATTTCAAGCTGTACTACAGAGCAACAGTAATAAAAACAGCATGGTACTGGTATAGAAACAGACCAGTGGATCGATGGAATCGAATTGAAGACCCAGAAATGAACCCACACCCCTATGGTCACCTAATTTTTGACAAAGAAGCCAAAACCATACAATGGAAAAAGGACAGCATCTTCAACAAATGGTGCTGGTCCAACTAGATGTCAACATATAAAAGAATGAAATGAGACCCACACTTAATCACCTTGTACAAAATTTAAGTCCAAGTGGATCCAAGTCCTTAACATAAGGCTGGACACACTAAATCTACTAGAAGAGAAAGTGGGGAAAACCCTCGAACTCATTGGCACAGGTGACAACTTCCTGAACAGAACACCAACAGCTCAGGACCTGAGACCAACAATCAATAAATGGGACCTCATGAAACTGAAAAGCTTCTGTAAGGAAAAAGACACTGTCATTCGAAGAAAACGGCAGCCTACAGATTGGGAAAAAATCTTCACCAACCCCACATCTGACAGAAGGCTAATATCCAAAATTGACAAAGAACTCAAGAAATTAAATGCCAGGAGTTCAACATTTTTAACCTGGAGACTTGGCCATGCTAAATTAGGCATGTACAACCTTTCAAAACAACAACAAAAACTGGTTTAATTTTGGTTTGGCAATTTTAATATAAGTAGCACAAATAGCCACCTATTTGGTGGCATCTTAGAAAAAGTCTACTCTTTTTAAGTAAATCGGATCATTAGTTGATTTTCATACCTACTTTCCTAAAAGTGGATGGCACTCTTGTTTCAGAAACTGCTTTGCTTTGGCATTCAATTGGCACATTGATGTAGAGTCGGAGTGGTGAGTGGTGTTATATGGAGAGAAGATAGTGAGCCAGTAGAAGCAAGAATTCTTCTAAGCATCTTTTCAAAAACGTTTCTGTCCCCCTCCCTTCCAGTTTACGTGGTGACTTCCTGTTTTTGTTGAGCTATTTCAAGAGGCAAAGGAATGTGTGTATTGGTTTGCAGCTACCACACTTTTAAAAGGAGTGTGGAATTTAAGAAAGAATGATGGAAGTTTCAGTTATCAATTGCTGTGAAACAAATTTTCCCCAAACTTATTGTCCTTTCTTTTTTTTTTTTTAATATCCATGACAGTGTTAGAACATCTGTATTTTTGGAATAAATTAGAACAGAGTATAATATATTGCAAAAGGTCCAAGCATATTAGTTATTCCTTGTAAACATATGCAGCATTATTTGAGGAGTGTAAAAATTTTCAAATATCCAGCTCTACGAATTCTTACAAATGTACTGTATTAACCATAGAAGAGTTTGCTCTTCTTTGTGATTCTGTGGGCTGGTTGGGCTCAGTTAAGAGGCTCCTCTGCTGTTTGTGGTGGTGCTGCATGGTGTGATGATGTGGTCACTCAGCTGGCTGTTTTCCTTGGGGAGTGTGGGTTTGAAGTTGGAAAACGGTCTGTACTCATTCAGGACCATTCTCAAATTGGATTCTCCTTAGTAGTCTAGCCTAAATGTCTCTGCAGCATGGCAGTTGGCTCTGAAAAATGCCAAAACAGTAGCTTTTAGTCCTTTTAAAGGTTTGGGCTAGGATAAGCATAATGTCTCTTTTGTTATAAAACAGTTTGTAGAAAACAATTCTAAAGGCCAGACTAGACTCAGGTGTAGGTGTAGGGGAAGGGATGGCATTTACTGTCAGAAGAAGTGATGGTCTTTAATATCCTGAAATCTTGATTTTAGGGGATCTCAATGTTTGTTTTACAACAATATTTTTATTTTCTTGACTCTTCAGTGTCCACATAAAATACTCAACAAATGCCAATATCTCTTTAGCATAAGCAAGAGCATTTTTCCTCAGTTTCCTTCAAAGTCTCAGATTTACATTACTCAGAAAAAGCACTTGTATGACTTCACAAAGCCCCAATTTCAGAGATTACAAAGGATTCCTACTTGCCTGTGTTAGAGCTGGAGCAGAGTTTCCTGCCTCTTTTCCTTTCAGGTGTGTACCAATGAGTCTCAGGCCCTAGGAAATTTAGATTTCAGAATAAAAAGAAACATGCGCACATGCTTGTGCCAGAAAAAGAATTTTGGCTGGGAATTTAAATGGGTAGTTTTGTTCTGCAAAAAGACTCTATCCATTTTCTCCTTGGCTGCTTAATTCTCATTTCTCTATTAGAGTCTGAATTTAGAGAGTCATCTCCGACTAGGTCCTGCTTTGCCAAAACAACAGAAAGTGCCAAGCTGCCTGAGCCATGATGGCCAATTTGACATGGAGGCATTGTAAAAACAGGAGTGAGGGATCAGCTTTGAATTCCCTAAACTTTTTTTTGTAAATACTTACAAAGGATTTACACACAGGCACCATGCCGGCTTTTCTCTGAAAATGCAGTCTTTGCCCTGCCAGCCAAACCTCCTACTGAAAGCCGGCAGACAATGGTGGGAACTGCATTATGGGGTCGATTGCACTGTAAAGACAGCGATGAGATTCTGAATCCCTTCTTCCCCTAAGGCAGCTGCAGAATCACCAAGAGGCACCTGTCCCCACTCAAATGATATGCAGCAGTTCATCACGTCACATGCTGCCACCGAGTGCCACGGAGGTCTAAGGCTATGGGACTTCTGGCAGTCAGGAGCAAGGGTTTCATCTTGGGGCCCCTCAGGCCATATAGAGAAAGCCTAGAAAGTTCATTCTGCCATTTCCATTGTCTGGTATCTCGTCTCTGTGTACCACCCTGGTACTCTTGACCAGCCTTGTAACCAAAATCATGTTCATGTTCAAGAATTTAACATCCTGAGACTTCCCTTCTCTTCAGTAAGAGAAAACTCCAGTTTATTAAAATAAATTTGCTAACAGAAATATAAAAGAATTGGCTTATTTTTTAACATGAAAATTTTAATGCATGTCTACAGACCTAGAGAGGTGTCTTTTAATATTTAGTATGATGAGAATTTGAAATTATTTCTGCAGAGTATGAATTTACTGTAGAGGCCAAATTGTGAAGGACACACACACACACACACACACACACACACACACACACACACACACACGCAATTCTTCGGGGGACTTACAATGTTGAGATTCTGTGCACAGCTCCTGTAGACTCTATCAGGGCTCAGTTCAGATTTTGCACCCAGTAATTGTTTCATTGTAGGAATCTTTTGTGTCTCTTCTTGGAATTGCTACATTGTCTATAAATATTTAGCAATAATGCATGATTGGGTTGTATTTACTCCTGTAGTTCTGTATTACAAATGCATCTGCTGAAATGAAAAGTGGCCACATTTTCACTAGTGCTTAATTAAATGCCAAAATTTATCTACATTAACAACAAAGTAGGGAAATTTATTGATCAATTCACATGATATAAGTTGACAAATGGCTTAAGCAATTTCCATAATTTGCTACACGTGTTAAAATTTGTAATGAAAAAGAACACTCTATTCCCATTAAATCAGAGCTGAGAGGGAGGCTTTGTCCCAGGGCCAGTGCCCTGCAGCAGTCTACGCTGTCTCCCTGGCTTGTCCAGGCTTGCTGTTTGAGCTGTGTACAGATGGGGTTCTGACAGGCCTACAGCTGTTCTCCTAATTGTCCATTAAGTGTTCTATTGATTCTCTGATTCAAAGTACATGTCTTTCAGCTCAAGCTATCCTGTGAAGTGGCAGATACATTCCTTGTCGAATGACAGGGCTGCTCGAAAACTAAAAATGTGCCCTGCCAGTTTCAATTGAGGCTTTGAAAGAGAAGGCTTGGTTAAAGGTGCTCAGTGATCGAGGGTTAGGCTGTATTTTCTAAACTTTTAGCATCAATCAATTAAAGTATCAGCAGCATGGAGAGTTTTAATTCCTGGGTAGAGGTGTACAGATTACACCTGGCTGACACAGGGCAGGGCGACGGGATCAGTAGCAGCAACCGATCAGATGGCGGGGCTATCTGCGGATGGTCCCCCATGCACCTGACATGCGCAATTATTTGCATTTAACCTGCAAGTTCACTTTTAGCATTTACAAAAAAAAAAAAAAAAAGATATCATCTGTGATTCCAGATTAAGCCAATCAGAATCGTGTTCCCAAATCACCTCTCTTTAATCCGGAAAGTAAGAGATAAGATGCATATCTGTTGCAAGGCCCATAAATCTTCAGAGGAACAAGGAGTTCTAGATAAAAGTGCGGAGGTTCCTCAGGTCGGGACACCGGCTCGTTGATCTAACACTTCCGGTCCACAGTATTGCAGTTAGCACGTGCTCTCATTTCGTGCAGTTGCACCTCACGCTATGAGCTGCTCTCCTTAGAGTTTATCAGTTGTGTAGTCTGCTATACATGGGGCTTTAGGACTAAGACAGAGCTCTTATTACCCCACCACCACCTTATGGTTTAGGTTGCTCTGAATAGCGTTTGCTTTCTTACCTTAATGAGAGGACACAGCCTAATGTTATTTTCATCTGGGTTTAGCTCTTAATTACCCTACAAGACGACATTTCGTTGGAAACTGCCTTGTTACCGAGTGATCTTTCATCTGTAAATGAGATGAACAAACAACGTTTGTTGCCGCCTGCGTCTCATTAATTTAATTAGGAGCAACCCCCATGGCCTTCATTACAGTTAGGTTCTCTGGTGTGATTTTTAACTATCGAATAAGTTTTGACATTTATCTAATATTTTAAAGGGGATAAAGACTATCACACACATCTGTGGGTGTCTTATGTACCAGGGCAATTTAAATGTGTAAAAAGGAGAAATAGAGACAATATGAAGGAAAATCACCTTAAAGGAAGAGTTAACTAAAAGCTATTTCTCACAATTTCTTCTTTAAATGCCACCCTTTTCATCTGTTCACCTTCTCACCACAGCCTCTTTTGAGCAGTGTTCACTTTTCTTCTCTGTTTGTTTTTGTTGGGTAGAGTAGTATTGTCCTTTTGCATAGTGCTTGTCTGAGGTATGGTTCCTGTGACGGTGGCCTTCCATCTCCGTTCGGAATACCTACCCTGCAGGTTCAGAAGCCAGACGTGAGCTGTCTGCAGAACTGAGCGTGGACACAGAAGGTCAGCACCTCCAGTGTTTTCGCTTGTAGCATCTTTAGGGTTTAGAAGTAGAAGCTGTGCAGTCTGTTCGCCTTCAAAACATTTGTTTTACAATTTAAAAGTATGCAAGCAAATGAAAATATCATGACATGCACAACAGACTCTAATCCTAGTCCAGGGATTTATGTATTCTTAGAACGTGGACACTTCAACAAAAAGTCCCCTTACCGAAGGATGATGAACACTCCCTATCTGCTTTCTCTTGGAAAACAAGTGAAAAATCCATTTTGCGCACTGTAATATAGTATATACTGATGCCTGCAAACCATTATGTGAATCTACGTAGACACCGATGCTTTCAGTTACACTGTTAGCCCGTTTTTAAGGAAGATTTTTAGAAGCTTTCAACTGGAGACTTTTGTCTTGTTGAATGAACTTCAGCTACACTAAATTTTAAGTAAATTTGTGATGACTGAGCAATATACATTGGCTGAGCTAGAATCCAATAACCCACAGGACAAATTAATTTTCAACAAAAAGGGCAGAAACCTCAAGTGCCATGAGTATATGGAGTCTCATTCTTTCTCTCCGGAGCCATTTTTGCAAATCACTACAGCTATTCATAATCTAAATCAGTCTCTGTTAGCAGCAGAAAGATCTTTTCTCATGACAAAACAGAAGATGACATTCATTAGTGCTAACTTGCGTAAGCTACCTTAAATTTATCGGCACTCTTCCACTTACCTGGGTAAGAATTCTTTTGTCTCCTGCTATAGGGAAATTTCAGCTCTACTACCTAAAAATATCAATTGTCACTTTCATCAGAACTTTTGGCAGTTTACTTTATTTTAGAAGTAAAACTGGTGGTTAAGGTCTTAAGACTTCCAATGGGCGTTGTTTCAATCATATTTAATAGGTGCCTAGGATAGTAATATGATTATGTTTAAAATCTGTGCTGCACACACAAAAAAATCCATATTTCCATCCATGTACTGTTGGGGAGGTACTGGGGAAACTAGCCTTTTCGTGGCGGCTATGACATTACCTGCCAGCCATGGGCAGACTGTAAACCATCCAGTCTGTGTGCTTGTATTCAAAGTTTGATAAAAGAAAGACAGGAAATACTTATTGGATGGAACTTTGAAATGTTCCATAAACTATCACAGGCTTTCAATCATTCAGTGGCACACAGCCTTATACATGTGCTCACAGTCTTCCCGTTGGAGTTTTTCTTTTGTTGATCAGCATTCTTTCCAGCTTTTAAAGAACTGGCCCTAAAAGGCGCTCTGAAGAATCATGTTCTTATTACATCATTAGGACTGCGCTTTTGTTTTATTGTCCCCTTTCACCCCTATCTATTCTGGCTAAAAAGGACCAAGGATAAACTGAATATATATATACACACAGTGATAAATTGTTTGGTTTGTGTCTATCAGGCAGATCCATGGCACAATGGAGCAGTAAGGAAAAAGAACCCAGTAAATGTTATTTGTGATGTATCTATGAGTGGGAGAATATGAAGAGACTTTAACCTGAGTTTGATTCGCTTAGGAGTTGAGATGAGCCCCAGGTAGATATTAAGATCTTGCTGGGTGGTGGGGGCAGGCACACGCCTTCAATCCCAGCACTTGGAGGCAGAGGCTGTCGGATCTCTGTGAGTTCAAGGCCAGCTAGGTGATCTACAGAGCTAGTTTCAGGACAGCCACAATTGCAGAGAAATCAATCTGTCTTGGAAAAAAAAAGAAAGAAAAACAACAAAAGACATATATATTTTAGGACTTAAAACATAACTTCTGAATATTTGAGGGAATAGCAGTATAAGATAGCCATATCCCAAAAGAATCATGCACTAACACTTTTTCCTTTCCCCTGTGACCACATGACATGCCTTTAATGTTCAAACTCATGTTTTCATTTGCCATTAGTCATTATTATATTATAGATAATGATACTGAGGTGAGCTTCGCTATGATCTGGAATAAAAGGAGAATAGAGTATGTCCATAGTGTTGAGACTCACAAGTTGCAAAGAATTCTTGTTTTGACTTTGGGAGTTGTAGAATACTTTGAGTTTAAGAAAGTTGAAGTTGTTAGGGGATTTTTTTTTTTGGTGGGGGGGAGGAAATAATAAGAGTTTCATAAGAAAATGAAGATTACTCAGAACATAACCTCTGCTGTATCTTTATTTAACAAAGATTGACACCTTTGGTCAAAATGCTCTAAGTTAGTGAACTGAGATATAGAATGAAAGTTAAAGCAAGCACCCACGTTATATCAAAGACTAAGATCATAAATTCTCATTCCATTTCATGAATCCATGTGCATAGAGCTGAGTTTGGCCATTAGATTTCATAGAGAGGCAGTGTCCAGGTGTGGCCACCTGAAGAAGGGCTCTTCTGAGCAAGGTCTTGGGAGCTGCAATCACTAACACCTGGAAGCTTTGAGATTTGCTTTCATTTTGAGACAGTCTCACCATGTAGCCTTGGCTGGCCTGGAACTCACGTTTTAGACCAGGCTGGTCTTGAATTCATAGAGAACCACCTGCTTCTTCCTGATTGGTGGGACTAAAGGGTGGACCACCATGACCAGCTCACCTGGAAGTTTTTAACAACTGGAGTCAGCTACCCAAGCCCGGTGGACTGCACGTTACTCACCTGTTTGCTCCCTGAAAGGATAGAGTTGATTTCAAGAAATACTCTGTTTCTTTTCCCAGATTTAGCCACAACTTTGTGTGGGTAGTGGGTTCTGATCTTTGCTGATGTTTTATTTAGATTTGGTATCCATCTGATTGCCCCCCTCCCCCAGCACAATCGCCATTTTTGTAAAGAACAGCTCTCTACACTCCCAAAGTATTTGTTTAAAATCAGAGTTGTTGAGGTTGCTGTTGTCTTATGATGTGGGCACAGTGAACTCTACCGCTCTTCAACACTAATGAGGAAACAGTATCCTTTTCCTGGGTAGGAGATGGCTTCAGTGTATACACCAGGCTGGTCTGGAACTTGCTGTAGAGTCTATCACAGCCATGAACTCAGAATCCTCTTTCCTTGGCTTCCTATTGCTGGCATTCCAGTGCATACCCAGCTTAAAATTATTGAATAGAAAGGAGGACCTAATACCTTGGTAACAGAACACAGAATATTTTTTTTCCTGCCAGGAGATCAATGACCACATCAAACCTGCATATTAGACATTTGTTCCATACAAAACATTTAGCACACATCCACAAGACAGAGCTGCACTTTAAACCTGACTGGCTCATGCTGAGGAATGCGCTTGGACCCTTGTGTCAATCACTACAGTCCACATAGCAGAGCCACTCGGCACACCATACACTGTAAGAGCGGAATTTGAAAGTGTGTCTTGTCACTAGCTGCACAGCAGATTGTGCTGAGAACACGGACAGATAGAGTTCTGGTGTAATAGGTTGGAAACATCCCATCCTAGGGTCTTCCCTGACATGTGGCCAACTTGCTGTAAAAGGCTTCTTCCGTTTTTTCTTATTTTCCCAGGCAGGGTGCACTTTGGAATTGCACAACCCTGTCAGGCAGGCCTTGCTGTGTGATCGGTGCAAGCTGCTTGTGTTCCTGAACCTCCCTCTTCATCTCTAGGAAGTAGTCTGTATTGGTCATGAAGGCTTGTTGGGAATCCTAAATGAGACCGTCTTCTTAGTGTCAACCTGCTTCTCATGTCTCTGTGTAGGTTAAGGGCTGATCAAGTCTTAGTTTTTCTTAGTTTCTTAGATCAAGTCTTAGTTTTGCTTTGTTGTTGTTGTTGTTTTTACTTGGCCCACAAGGGCTGCCTTCTGTAAATGTGAGGTGCTCTGGATTTTGTATTTAGCCTTTTCTTTCCAGATTATCCTCTGTGATGATTTCCTCCAGGCTCCCAGTGTGAAGATCATCTTTCCAGTAGCCACGCCCCAGGTAAGAACTCCAGCTTTGATGCACCCCAGCACTGCCGGCTAGCTGCAGCAGCTTTAATTGCATATGAGGTAGCATCGGGAGCTCAAGAACAGTGAGGGATGCTGACGATGGATAACTGCCTGTCACAAGAATGTGAATGCTATAACAGAGCCACATAGAAAGACATAGGTGCCAAATAGGAAGGAACAGTGAACTCTGGAAGATGGTATATGTTGTACAGGATTTTAAAATAAACTTCAAAAAAAAAAAAAGGTTATGCCCAGACAAAACTATCATCTGAAAATATACAAATAGGATTCCCCTGCTCCAAAACTCCACTTTGTAGAGTGGAGACTGGAGAAGGCAAAGGATTTTAGTCAGGGAGAACAGCATTTAAAAGGAAAGATGTAGCTGAGAGTAGTGGTGTACACCTTTAGTCTCAGCAACTCAGGAAGCAGAGGCCTCTGTGAGTTCCAGGCCAGCCTGGTCTTCATATTGAGTTCTAGGACAGCCAGGGATACACAGAGAAACCCTGTCTCAAAATATGAAAACAAAACCAAACAAAAATACAAGTGTCCCTCTTAAGATTCTTCCCAGCGGTCCATCAT
The DNA here is from genome assembly GCA_907164525.1 of Lophiomys imhausi. Classification (NCBI taxonomy): domain Eukaryota; kingdom Metazoa; phylum Chordata; class Mammalia; order Rodentia; family Muridae; genus Lophiomys; species Lophiomys imhausi. The sequence continues at coordinate 114,759 of CAJQZJ010001418.1, forward strand.
AATACTGTGAATGAGGCCAGGCCACTGTAGCTCAGTGGTTTCCATAGATATTTCCAACAGTGTATCCCAAGATGCTTTGTTTCTTAGGAGCTCAATGGTACACAGTCTCTGGCCACCAAACCCCACACAACATCTTTTTAAAATCCTTTAGTCTTGTTCAGTTCAATTGACTTTAAGAATGTGTGAACACATTTTTATTTACAGTGGTCTTCAGTTCATCACCATGAGCTTGCAGATCTAGACTTTGTCTGCTAAGGGACTTTACTCATCCAAGACTCAAGATGATCATGGCAACCCTTTTGTGTCTTCTGAAAACTTGACAAACTCTAATTGTATGTGTGTGCTCCTTTCTTGTCCTAACCTTTTCTGGCTCTTAGAGGGAGTCAGGTACTTTGATGATGTGCTCTGTGTAACCGCCGACACAGCCCACAGTGTGTGGCCCATCAGCCTCTGCCATTGCTGCCAGTATCCTGCTGTGACTCTCCTGGCTGACTTGAATACGTTTTAGGTTTATCACTTCAGTCTCATGTTGTTAATGTCACCATTCATTTTACACCAAGCGTATGATTTCCTCTGCACTAACAGATACTGTATTTGGATGAGGAAACCTCCATTCCCAAAAATGCATATGCCACAAAGTGAAGAGAGAGAGGTATGATGTAAGTATCTAATCATGTTATAGGCCCTATTGATTTCCCAACTGTTCAGGCCCTAGCCAAAAGACAATGTGAGATATAAGTAAGAGTCACAGCCCTGTTGGGAGGAAGACACACAACACTCAATGCCCAGAGTATTCTCCTCTAACAGTGTCCCTGACTTGAACTAGTGGCCTTTTATGACTTAAGATGATTTCCCTCTCTGCCTTTGTTTTATCCTTTCATGGCATTAGCAGTTGAAGAAAAACCCTTCTTTCCTATCCTTGGCCAGAGCCTTTGCCCTAGAAGTGTCCATCCTGTGGCTTCTGTTTGGACTGTTGCGTTCACATGGAATGCCCCCCCGCAGACTCTGATACTTATTGTCATGGGCCAGAGTTGCCCAATTTCATAGTAGGATGAGGCCTGAGAGATCACTTGGCATAATCCTCCATTATGCCAATGAAAACGTGAGACCAGAGAGGGCAAGGATACACATACTTTCTCATCACTTGAGAACCCCTCATGTCAGAGGAGCTGCTGGGAAGTCACCATTCCACAGTTTGGGAAGGAGAGTGGGCAGGCAGCATTCAGGAATCCTGTCCCACCTCTCCCAAGACTGGGGAAACCACTGGCCTTTCTATAAGGTGGGATTCTTTTTAACCACTTTTCCTTGGCTTCCTCTGGGTCACAGACTCCTCCAAGACCCACCTGTTTCCTTTAAGGAGCAGGATTTCCCAAGCAAACACAACCATGTTGTTGTTTGTCTATCAACGGCTCTGCTGTGCAGGGAATGAGGGCTCCACTCTTGATGAGCCCAGGGACTCCAGTGCCAAGCCTCTGATATATAGTGTGGGGACTGCAGGGCATCCGAGTTGTAACAAGAACAAGATGAGCTTGTGGCCTCAGGCTTCTAACCTGCTCCTCAACCCACACTTCAAAGAAAGTTATTACACAAGAGTTAGACTAAATCAAACCAAACTGCAATGTTTGCGCACTGTGGCCCATTTTCAGACCTCGGCGCATCTCACCACTAGTCCCTGAGAAACCCAGTCAGGAACAAAACAAAACGACCCAATGATAATTTAGTTGTAAGTCTTTAAAAAATGAGCCAGACTGATTTATTTTGAAATTTCAGTTAAGCACAATGTCAGGAAAATCTCTGTGGCTATTTGTCATTTTTCTCCTCTTAGCATAGTCCGAGCAGGCAGAATAAAATTAGAAACTGGCTGCTCATAGGCTCTGTAGTTCTTGTTGTAGACTTGATTTTGCTACTAGAATATCAGAGATGTTTTGATGATGATCTTCTGTCAGAACACTCGTCATAGCAAGGAAGACCTTTATTATACCATCGGCTCATTTTATTAGCCTTGTTATACAGCTCCAGCAAGGAGCACAATAGATCATCTAAAAGAGATATATATTTCTCTATAGCTAGACCTACTCTCATTTTTTTTTCCTCTGCCCACAACCTGAAAAGCATGAAAAATCAGATTTTTCTTTTGTAGCTTTGAATAGGGGAAGGTTTGGGTTTTTGAATTGCAAAAGAAATAAAGCTTATATTCATTGCTATTTACTGTTATGTTTTTAAATTTTTTATATTTGTTTATGTGTGTGCATGCATATGTGTGTGAGCACAAATGCTATGACACATTGACTCTTATCATGTGAGCCCTGAGAATGGGACTAGGATCACCAGTCTTGGTGATAACCATATTTATCCATAAAGCCATCTCTCTGGCCCCTACTGAATATATTTTGTAGGATAGTTTAGACAATTTTGCGTGGTAGATATGACAGCATCCCCTAATCTAATAGTCGAACCATTAAAACCTGTCCTGCAGGCCATTCCACGTACATCTCTTGTGCTTCAGAAAATCTTCTAGATTCAGCTGTGAGTCATTATGGTCTCATGATCATCTGGGGTCAGTTCTGGGGGGAGACCACCAAGTTGTGTAAAGAAGGATGCTGGGACTCTGAGGACAAGTGGTTTTATCCCGGTCCCAGCACTGGTTGCTTAAGGTCAAGGCTAGAACTCTGGCTCTCTGTTTGCAGCCCTTAAGTAGCTCCTCTCTTGTTGGAATGGGCATTTCAGACAAACTAAAACCAAAGAGTTTTTTATTAGCAGAGACAAAAGTGAACTGTTTCATTTCCAATCCAAAGGCAATTACAGTTGAGCCAAAAAAACAAAGCCCCAAGTGGAGAAGGCATGGCATTGAAGCCGAGGACAAAGTTATGGCTGTGGGCCTGAAAGGATGAGGACAGAGGCTGGGGGGGGGGGGGGGGGTCCTTTGGCTTTTGTAGGCTGACCAGTGTCTGCAGTGCAGGGATGGAGCATTTCCATAATCACTCTTCTGCTTTTAAACTTACTGTCCAGCATTTGTTTCTGACCCTGAGGAGTCAGAAGGAAGATTGGAGCTTTGGAAGAAGCATGGACTGAGATGCCATGGAAGCCCTGCTGATGGGCTTCCTGCAGCCGGCATCTTGCATCTTCTCTGATAGTGCTGCCTCTACCTGTCTTCTGACTTGAGGAGGTTTCTCAGCTGGCCTTGCCCGTGCCCTCTGTCGCATCAGCATAGAGATGCTCAGAGCACTCAATCACCATTGCAGTAAGAAAGGCCTCAGTCTATGCTAGAAGTTTAAGGGATGGTAGTATCTTGAAAGTGTGTGTGTGTGTGTGTGTGTGTGTGTGTGTGTGTGTGTGTGTGTG
>CAJQZJ010001418.1:118110-133110 GCA_907164525.1 Lophiomys imhausi
TGTGTGTGTGTGTGTGTGTGTGTGTGTGTGTGTGTGTGTGTGTGTGTATATTATCTGATTGACTACAAAGACTGCACTCAAGTCACCCTAGAACATAAGAGCACAAATCAGCCAAAAGGAATTTATCTTCAAGGATTGCGATCTGAAGAAGATATTTACACAGATAATAACTAAAATATGTTTGTGATAGAGACAAGTACAGGAAAGGGAGGACTAGGAAGTGTGGGCACCTGGTTCAGAATGGGAGCAGAATGCCAGTGACATCTGTGGACAGTGTTCCAAGGACAATAATATTTCAAGTCAATGTTAATCGAGCCTGTTTTGTTTTGTTTTGTTTTGTTTTTTTCAGAACTGGGAATCAAGCCTTAATTTGCACATGCCAGGCTGCTGAGTTACTTCCCCAGAACTTTTTTGTTTTTTGTTTTTTGGGGTTGTGTGTGTGTGTGATTTGTTTGTTTGTTTGTTTGAAACAGGTTCTCATTGGGAGTGCAACCCTGTCTTAAATTTAGTATGGGTCTCTGGCTGGTTGGAATTTGTCATCAAATGTCCCAGCCTCCTAAGTGCTGGAATTACAGGTATGTGCTTCCACCCCCATCCCCCTGATTTTGACTAAGGCTTTCTTGTATGTATTCTACTTTCTATAAGAGGACATGCTGGAGCTGCTGGCTCAAAATGGTGAATTGAGCGGGTGTTAATTGCATTTTCTTTCTTACACGTACAAGGGTGTTCTCATACTGCTTATACATACATTGCACACTGTTTTTTTAATCTTAAAGGTCAACACACAGGCCAGTCAGATGTTTCAACTAGTAAAGGCTCTTGACACCAAGACTTCTCACTTGAGTTTGATTCCCAAACCCTCATGGTGGAACTCTACAAAGTTGTTCTCTGACCTGTACACACACACACACACACACACACACACACACACACACATACACACACACACACACACACACACACACACTGAAAAAATAAATGTAACAAATAAACAAACCCCCCCTTTTTTTTAAAGTCAACACAAAGACAGTGATTTCTAGACAACACTTCCTGCTTACTCAGGCTTGCTCACCATGTTAGATCTGCTGTTTTTAGGGAAAGATTCTGACCGGTTCTTGGACCACAGCAGCAAGCTCTGTTGATGAAGCCCAGAGCCAAGATTGCTACCCCAAGGATATTCCCAAGAACTTCCCATACTGATTCGTTTTTGATTTTATAAAACTCACTTTTATTATAATGTTATTATGTCATATAATTAATAATATAAATTATTAATATGATTTATTATAATATATAGCATCATATATAATTGAATTTCCCTCAGTTTTAAGTGTGTAGTTGAGTAGTTTTGATAAATGTGTGCCTTTGAGTGATCACCATTACCATCAAGTTACAGAATATTGTTAAAGCCTGAAGGAATGAATTCCAGTAGTGAATGCTGTCGTGAGCAGGTGCCAAATGAGATAAACCCTGGGCAGAGCCTGACCCATCTAAGGCAGTGACTTAGGGAGCACTGTCTAGATGCCTTATCTGAGTACTTACTCGGTGATTTCTTCAGACCTCTTTCATTGCTGTGGAGTCTTCCATTCTATGGAAGAGGAGACTACAGCCCAGGGAATTTCAATAGCCAGACCTGTGCTAGATTTCATCTAACCTGTGTGTCCCATACCATTGCTTTCTATAGGTAATATTGAGAGAAAGGAAACACAGAAGCCAAGTATGCAAGAATAGGTGCTGTGTGATGACAGTTATCTGAAGTCCTAAGAAAGGTAACGGTAGTGATCAAATGCTGGTAGATCCCTACAATGAGGAGGGGAGGGCTCCACTCTAAAGGGTGTTTTTCAGTTATGGTTATGGGATATTGACTAGAATGGCAACTGCTCAGCTATGTGCATTTGCCAAAACTCATAAAACTGCATATTTAACATTAAGTGTTAGGTGCAAATTATAATTCAGTAATGCCAGTTTTTTAATAAAAGGTGTTAGAAGAAACAGGAATGGTGAGGTGGCCCAGTGGAGCAAAGTGCTTGAGGAGCAACACTGTCAACCTGTGCTTGACCACCAGAACTCACATGAAGGGCAGGACTACCTCCTCAAGGTTGTCCTTTGGCTTTTATGTGTGTGTGTACACATGTGTGCCTGTATGTACATGTGCACACACACACACACACACACACACACACACACACACACACACACTCTAATGATAAACATTTAAATTCACAACATCATTATCATGTTCAGAAATAAAGATGCTGTAGCCTGGAATAGAGTGCAAGGATATTTTTATGTAACTTGGTGCTGAAAAAATTTTAAATCTGGCAAAAGACGCATTAAGTGCCCACTGTGACTTGAAGTTAAACCAGTCAATTCAATTTTCTTGCACTAAATGAACAATTCAATATACGCATTTCTAAATCCATTGCAAATGACTGCTGACCGAGGATCTGATTAAGCATGGTCCAGAAAGAGCTTGCAACTAGGACTGTTTACTAACATTTCAATTTCTATGGCTCATTTGTTAGACTTAGAATAAAAAGGTGAGAGGGCTGTTTGGGATTGCCTTTAACCTTGATGATATTTCCACTGAAGCAGCATAATGGCTCTTAATTGCTTAAGTGAAGAGAGCATGTTGACGTGTCCTTCTTTGGACTAAGAGCTTTGAGCCTAGACTATTATGCTAATTCAAGCATTATATACACCTAAGTATTTATGAGGCTGATACCAGTGATGTTGCAGGTAAAGGGCTGTGAAATGGTCTGTAAACAGAGAGAATTGATTTGAGGCCCAAAAGCAATGCTGGTAAAAGTCACAGCCATTGAACAGCCAACCCTACAATTTCTATCCAGATTGTCAACCTAGGTCAGACAGTATCAGCAAGGCTGTCATTAGAGATCAGATGGGTAGCTTAGTAATACATAAACCAGACACACAGGCACTCACAGTGGCAGTCTAGTCCTAACTGTACAAGCCAGCCTCAAGATAATTATATGTGTGGCTATGTATGTATATTCCTACATGTGCATGAACGTTTGTTATGGAACATCCCAGTGTTGTAATCAGTGGGTGTTAGTGTGTTGGCATCTGATGAAAGAAAGCTTTTACCAAGTCAGCTTAGACAGCAGCACGACTTATCCAGGGATTGTGCAGCATAAACAGAGATGGGGAAGCAGCCATCAGAAACCTTCCACAGACTGAAGAAAGGCTATCCAACTGATTGTCTAAATAGTTAGCATCATTCGTGTGTCATGGCTCTTCCTGCATTAGAACTGCACAAGCCAGCCTCAAGATAATTATATTTTTTAAAAAGGCAATCATTTTTATTTGAGTTGTTATAGGCTTTGTTAACACAGCTTTCAAAGACGGTGTCAGGATGGCTTAGCTCTGTTTTTGCTTTAAAGCAGAATTATCCATTTGTTTAACTGACTTATGGGAAATTCCTTCCCATCTCAGTTTACAGGCAGAAGAAAGAAAGTCATGGTTCTCTTTTTTTAGAACAAAATGAAAATGTGAGACATCAGTAGAGTGAGTTGCTGGAGAGTAGTGGGCACCTTTGGGTAGGCGTTGCAACCTCCCTAGGCCTCCTTTTCTTCAGTCCACTCCTGAGTGTTGACCTTACGTTACAGGATTATTGTGGGGATGGTCTCGGTGAAGTGCTCAGAAAAGTGCCCGACACCTAAACACACACTACATGGTCAACATGACTGATACATATTTGGCCTCATACATTTCTGAAACAATTGTGTCTCTAGGAAATCTGTTAAATATGTATGTATGGTATTTAAAAAACCAGAAGAACAGAGCAGCACATAGTAAGTACATGCTTGTAATCACAGAACTCATGAGGGAGAGGTAAAGAAAATCAACTTGAAGGCCAGCTTGTTCTACACAGCAAGAATCTGTCTCAAACAAGCAAGCAAAGGTAAAAACAATCAACTCCTTTCAGATTTTCTTTTTCCCTGTCAGTGGGCTCAGGTCTACCTAAGAGTTCATCGTTCTCATTTGGTTTCAATGCTTGTGCTGTGTAAGCTGGCATGCTCCCTGAAGAACAACAGTAGCATCATGTGCACATCCATTCAAGTTGTCTAAACTCTGTAAACATTAAAAAAAATATGTAGTGTGTGTGTGTGGGGGGGCGGTATTCAGAGGACAACATGGAAGAATCAGTTCTGGCCTTCTACCATGTGGATTCTAGGCACTAAACTCAGGTCATCAGGCTTAGTAGCATGCACCTTTATCAGCTGTGCCATCTTGCTGGCCCATGGGATGGTTAAATTCTTCAGCCTCATTTTTTGATGGGAACCTCTGGATACTTTTCCTCCTGTTCAAGTAGCATTTTATGTTCATGTGTTACTATTCCAATCCAAGCCAGTAGAGATGAGCTCTTATGTTGATTAGCAGTTACTATTTAAACATCTTTCTCTCAATAGACACTTGGTCAGATGTTTTGAAGGAATTCAGAATTGTGAATGATGACTTTGAAGGGACACACTAGGGAGCCAGGACAGCACTTAACCATCAGGTGGCTTTTCATTGCCCTTTTAACTATTTTCCTCTGTCATATACATTAGTGAAAAGGCTTTGCTCTAATTTTAATCAGATCAAGGGGTGAGTGATATTATGATTTCTAAAAATTTAGCGTGTGTGGCCACATCAAGTATGACATAATCAATAGTTACAAAAAGTTCTGTTTCAAAATCCTGATATGCTATTAAAATGTCTATTTTAGAAAATGCTTTAAATACACTGCAGGCCCTGCACTTCCTTTATAATCAGATATATTTATCCTTCTCAGCTCTCTGAGGTGGTTGAAGAATAGACAGCTTGAGTCTCATAGCTAAATTTTGAGTTGTTTAGGAATCAAGAGGGCGTTCTAGATCTAAGAAGATGGTTATAATAGTGATGCAAGTTAGTATGAAAGCTAAGTCAGTTATAGAACTTTAAACTCATGGAGATGGTTAGAAGGTAGAAGGTTAAAGTCAGGGGCCAAATATGTATGAACTGGACATTGGGAAGGTATACTGGGCCATTTAACTCTCATAAATGTGGCATATTTAATTCTGCTGTTTTGTATAGAATTTACTGTTATAAGAGAAAGAACCATTTGTTGGATTGAAAAGGGAAGCTGTTGGGGGGGAAGAGGGTGGAAGGGTGGGACAGGAAGGGGGAATAGGGAAGGGTTTGTGACTGAGATGTAACTTGAAGAAAAAAAATAAAGTACTTATATAAAATAAAAAAGAAATACACCTGTGGCCTACCTTGGCTGTAAGCAAAAGAGTTTTTTCTTTTTTCAAAAATTTCTTCAACTACCAGTTTGAAATCAAGGTTTCTTTGTGATTTTGAACACACAGACATTTGTTTCAGAGATCTTGTTATGGGGATCCAAGATGGCGGCAGCCTGCGTGGACGTATTTTGATTTCGGGGTTAACAGTCACAGGGCGGCAAGTATTGCAGGATGCTGTACAAACTGCTCAACCCCTCTAGATCTCACCCAACTACCCAGGGACCACTGAGGGTCCCTGGGCAGGATACTCCCTCCCATTCTTGGACACGCAAGGAAGCCGCTGGATCTGGGAATTGGGATCCCCCTATCCCCCACCAGGAGAGACATGCCGGGTAAGTTCCAATCTAATACCCTGCGGGCAGACTCAGATCCCATGCAGAGATAATCCCCACCCTGCTGGGCACCCCCAGGCCTCACACAGACGATCCAGCTATCTGGCAAAAGGTTGTGACCCTTGGAAGTAAGCACAGCTCGGCTGCAAAGTGCCTTCAGACTGCAGATTGCAACCCACTGCGGTGACGTCACTGGCCAGTTTCCAGGCCCTGGGAGCAGCAAAGCTATTGGAGGTGAAGGCAGATTTACCCACCACAGGAGCCAACCCCGGGCAAATTGTGAGGTATTTGAAACTTGTATATCGGACTTTTTTACTAGTACTGGCCCTTCCGGTGGTGGGGAACCAGAGCTTACTTGTACACAGCTCCACCCCTTGTATTAGTTAGGTCTCCACCTAGGAGGCGGGGCTGAATGACTCACCTTATAGGGGTCGAGTAAGGCAACTCGACTCCTACACCAAAGTGCCCCCTTTGGACCCAAGTCCAGAAGACAGCTAAAAAATTCCACATGGCCAGAGGCCCCAGACAAAAAAAAAAAACAGAGCGAAATGACTCCAACAAAAGAAAGCAACGCTACTCCATCCAGCCCGAACCACCTCACCACAGCTGAAACACATGAAAACGATGGCAATTCTACATTATGGAAAGTGATAGAGTCCCTTCAAGAAGAACTTAAATCTATGAAGGAATTCAAAGAAGCCACAATTGCACATACAAAAGCGATGGAAAACACCATTAGAGAACTTCAGAACAAGGTGAGTCAACTTCAACAAGAAAAAGAGAGGGCAATGGAAGACTTCCAGGCAAAGACAAGCAAACTGGAGCAGGAAATGTACAAAACAAATAACATCACTCAAGAAATGAAAATGGAAATGGAAACAATAAATAAAACACAGTCAGAGTTAAAAATGGAAATGGAGAATCAAGGGAAGAGAACAGGAACTATGGATTTGAGTACCAAAAATAGGATTCAAGAGATGGAAGACAGGATCTCAGGCATGGAATATGCGATGGAAGAAATCAATACAACATCCAAAGAAAATGAGAAAGCAAAAAAAATCTCTCACCCACAATATCCAAGAAATCAAGGACTCAATGAAAAGACGGAACCTAAGAATTATAGGCATAGAGGAAAGAGAAGACTCCCAACTCCATGGTCCAGGAAATATCTTCAACAAAATCATAGAAGAGAACTTCCCAAACCTAAAGAAAGAGATGCCAGTAAAAATCCAAGAGGCTTACAGAACACCAAACAGATTAGATCAGAAAAGCAACTCCTCTCGCCACATAATAATAGAAACTCCAAATGTAGAGAACAAAGAAAGGATATTAAAAGCTGTAAGAGAAAAAGGCCAAGTCACATACAATGGCAGACCCATCAGAATCATACCTGACTTCCCCTCAGAAACTTTAAATGCTAGAAGGGCCTGGACAGATGTCCTACAAGCCCTGAGAGAACATAGGTGCCCAGCCAGACTACTATACCCAGCAAAACTCTCTATCAACATAGATGGAGAAAACAAGATATTCCATGACAAAATCAAATTTAAACAATATCTTCCCACAAACCCAGCCCTACAGAAGATCCTAGAAGAAAAATTCCAACCCAGAGAAGATAACTACACCCAAGAAAACAGAGGAAATAGAAACCTCCACAGCAACTAAACAGAAACACAAGATGACCAGCTATACCAAAATAATGGGAAATAACAACCCCTGGTCACTAATATCCATCAACATCAATGGACTCAACTCGCCAATAAAAAGACACAGACTTACAGACTGGATCCGTAAACAAGACCCATCTTTTTGCTGTATACAAGAAACACATCTCACTATTGAAGATAAACACTACCTCAGAGTAAAGTGCTGGGAAAAGGTCTTCCAAACAAATGGACCCAGGAAACAAGCTGGAGTAGCCACCCTAATATCAAACAAAATAGACTTCCAATTGCAGTTAATAAAAAAAGACAGAGAAGGGCATTACATACTCGTTAAAGGAAATATTCATCAAGAGGACATCTCAATATTGAACATCTATGCCCCAAATACAAAGGCACCTACATTTATAAAAGAAACGCTTCTAAAACATAAATCACACATCGATCCAAACACTTTAATAGTGGGAGACTTCAGTACCCCACTCACAACTATGGACAGATCATCAAGACAGAAGCCAAGCAGAGAAATAATGAGTCTAACAAAGATCATGAACCAAATGGACCTAATAGATATCTACAGAACATTTTACCCAAACACAAAAGAATATACCTTCTCAGCACCTCATGGAACCTTCTCCTAAATCGACCATATAGTTGGCCACAAAGATAGCCTCAACAGATACAAGAAAATTGAAATAACCCCTTGTATCTTATCAGACCACCATTGAATAAAGCTGGACTTCAGCAGCAAAATAATCAACAGAAAATCTACACACACATTGAAATTAAACAACTCTTTACTAGATGACCACTGGGTCAGGGAAGAAATAAAGAAGGAAATCAAAGACTTCTTAAAATCCAACGAAAATGAAGACACAACATACCCAAACCTATGGGACACAATGAAAGCTGTGCTACAAGGAAAGTTCATAGCACTAAGTGCCTTCAAAAAGAAAATTGTGACAGCTCATATTAGTGAATTAACAGTTAAACTGGGTGAATTGGAAAAAAAAGAAGCAAATACTCCCAAGAGGAGCAGAAGGCAGGAGATCATCAAACTTAGGGCTGAAATCAACAACTTAGAAACAAAAAGAACTATACAAAGACTCAATGAAACCAAGAGTTGGTTCTTCGAGAAAATCAACAAAATAGACAGACCCTTAGCCAAATTAACTAAAAGACAGAGGGAGAAAACCCAAATCAACAAAATCAGAAATGAAAAGGGAGAAATAACAACAGACATTGAGAATATCCAGAGAATATTTGGATCCTACTTTAAAAATGTATACTCCACCAAATTTGAAAACTTAAGTGAAATGGACAATTTTCTTGATAGATTCCACCCACTGAAGCTAAATCAAGATAAGATAAACAGATTAAACAGCCCTATAACCCCTAAGGAAATAGAAACAGTCATTAAAAATCTCCCAACCAAAAAAAGCCCAGGGCCAGATGGCTTTAGCACGGAATTCTACCGGACTTTCAAAGAGGAGCTAACACCAATACTTTTCAAACTCTTTCACAAAATAGAATCTGAAAGAACATTGTCAAACTCATTCTACGAGGCCACAGTCACCCTGATTCCTAAACCACACAAAGACCCAACAAAGAAAGAGAACTTCAGAACAATCTCCCTCATGAACATAGATGCAAAAATACTTAATAAAATACTAGCAAACCGAATCCAAGAACACATCAGAAGTATCATACACCATGATCAAGTAGGCTTCATCCCAGGAATGCAGGGATGGTTCAACATACGAAAGTCTTTATCAACGTCATTCACCATATAAACAAGATGAAAGAAAAAAACCCACATGATAATCTCTCTAGATGCAGAAAAAGCATTTGACAAAATCAAACACCCCTTCATGCTAAAAGTTCTGGAGAAAACAGGCATACAAGGACCGTACATAGAAATAATAAAGGCAATATACGGCAGGCCAGTGACCAACATCAAATTAAATGGAGAGAAGCTTGAAGCATTTTCTCTAAACTCAGGGACAAGACAAGGATGTCCACTTTCACCATATCTTTTCAATATAGTACTTGAAGTTCTTGCTAGAGCAATAAGACAACTAAAGGAGATCAAGGGGATAAACATTGGAAACAAAGAAGTCAAATTGTCCCTATTTGCAGATGATATGATAGTATACATAAATGACCCCAAAAATTCCACCAGAGAACTCTTACAGCTGATAAACACCTTCAGCAAAGTGGCTGGATACAAAATTAATTCAAAAAAATCAGAAGCCCTTCTTTATACAACAAACAAATGGGCTGAGAAAGAAATTAGGGAAACAACCCCCTTCACAATTGCCACAAACAACATAAAATACCTGGGGGTAACTCTAACCAAGCAATTAAAGGACCTGTACAACAAGAACTTCAAGCCCTTGAAAAAAGCAATGGAAGAGGCCTTTAGAAGATGGAAAGATCTCCCATGCTCATGGATAGGTAGGATCAACATAATAAAAATGGCCATCCTACCAAAAGCAATATATAGATTTAATGCAATTCCTATCAAAATACCAACACAATTTTTTATAGACTTGGAAAGAGCTATTCTCGATTTCATATGGAACAACAAAAAGCCCAGAATAGCTAAATCAATCCTGTACAATAAAAAAACTTCTGGAGGTATCACCATCCCAGATTTCAAGCTGTACTACAGAGCAATAATTGTAAAAACAGCATGGTATTGGTATAGAAACAGACCAGTAGATCAATGGAATCGAATTGAAGATCCAGAAATAAACCCACACACTTATGGCCACCCAATTTTTGACAAAGAAACCAAAACGGCACAATGGAAGAAGGACAGCATCTTCAACAAATGGTGCTGGTCCAACTGGATGTCCAGTTGTAAAAGTATGAAATTAGACCCATACTTATCACCTTGTACAAAACTTAAGTCCAAGTGGATCAAAGACCTTAACATAAGGCCAGTCACACTAAATCTACTGGAAGAAAAAGTGGGAGAAACCCTCGAACTCATTGGCACAGGTGACAACTTCCTGAACAGAACACCAACAGTTCAGGACCTGAGATCAACAATCAATAAATGGGACCTCATGAAACTGAAAAGCTTCTGTAAGGCAAAAGACACTGTCATTCGAACAAAACAGCAGCCTACAGACTGGGAGAAAATCTTCACCAACCCTACATCTGACAGAGGGCTAATATCCAAAATCTACAAAGAACTCAAGAAATTAAATGCCAAGAAGCCAAATAATCCAATCAAAAAATGGGGGACAGAGCTAAATAGAGAATTCACAAAGGAGGAATCCCTAATGGCTGAGAGACTGTTGAAGAAATGCTCAACATCCTTAATCATCAGAGAAATGCAACTCAAGACGACTCTGAGATTCCATCTTACACCTGTCAGAATGGCTGAGATCAAAAGCTCAAATGACAGCACATGCTGGCGAGGGTGTGGAGAAAGGGGAACCCTACTCCATTGCTGGTGGGAGTGCAGGCTTGTGCAACCACTATGGAGGTCAGTATGGCGATATCTTAGAAAACTTGGAATAGCTTTGCCTCAGGACCCAGCCATACCACTTCTGGGTATACACCCAAATACCTCTTCATGGAATCATAAGGAAGTTTCCTCATCTATGTTTATAGCAGCCTTATTTGTAATAGCTAGAAACTGGAAACAACCCAGATGCCCCTCAACCGAAGAATGGGTTAAAAAACTGTGGTACATCTACACAATGGAATATTATTCAGCTATCAGGAACAATGAAATTATGCAATTTGCAGCCAAATGGATGGAACTAGAAAAGCTCATCCTGAGTGAGCTAACCCAGACTCAGAAGGATGCATATGGCATCTATTCACTTATAGTAGGATTTTAGCTATATAGTAGAGGATATCGATACTACAATTAATACACCAAAGGGAACATGGACATAGACTTTTTATTTTTTATTTTTATTTTTTTTCTATTTTTTATTCTTTTTTATCTGTTTGTCTGCTTATTTGTTTGTTTGTTTTTTAGTTCTCTTTCCCAGGCAATGAGACACTTTTTACTGTTGGTACTGCCTCGTAGGCCCTCAATGAATGAGGAGGCTCTTGGCCCTCATACAACCTCACAACTGAGATGAGGGACTGTTATATAAGGACACCCCACCCCAGAGAAATGGGATGGAAGGGTTAGGAGGTAAAGAAAAAAAATGAAATGTGATGTTTCGGCCTTTTACTACTAATTGTCATAAACTGTTTAGGATAAGTAAGAAATGCAAAGTCATAGCTCTGCAAGCCGGTCATTTTGTTAGGTACTATGACAGCCTATTATAGTTATTTTCTAAGCTACTCAGAAATAAAGCTGCTAAGAGACAAGCAACATCTGCTTACCCTAATATAAGAGATAGATAGGGCCTCTTCAAAAACCTCAAGAGATTTGCAGAATATGGCATTCAAAGATGTTTTCATAACTTTAGATTTTTTTATATCGAGACATATCAACTCCTGACAGCACCCCCTATTCTACCCCAAGTAGAAGATGAACATCGAAGAATCTCCAGTGGGAGATGATTGAATTAGTCGCAAGCCTATCTCTTGGTAGGAAAAGCCCCTTGCTCCAACTGTAGACAGAATGCTGTCCAAAAAGGACAAAACTTGGAAGCAGGTAAGTCGACAGCCTAGCTCTGCCAAGACAGGGTAGGTAAGTCCTTCATAACCCCTGCTCTACAATCAATGTCTGTCAGAGAAACGGGGCCAAAGGACTGAAGATCGATGCTGTAATGTATGGAGAGAAAATGGGAACTGTCAAGGCAGCCACTGGTATGTCATTTCTTAGTTTTGGAAGCTGCAGGCCCTGTACTTCCTATAAAATCAGATATATTTATCCCTCTCAGATCTCTGAGGTGGTTGAAGAACAGATAGCTAGAGTCTCATAATTAAATTTTGAGTTGTTAAGGAGTCAAGAGAGTGTTATAGACCTAAGAAGATGCTTTTAAAATTGTGTTGCAAGTTAGTATGAATGTTGAGTCAGATATAGAACTTTAAACTCATGGAGATGGTTAGATAGTAGAATGTTAAAGTCAGGTACCAAATACATATGGACTGGACATTGGAAATATACACTAAGCCATATAACCCTCATAACTGTGGCCTAATTACCTCTGTTGTTTTGTATTGTATTTATTATTGTAAGAGAAAGAGCCATTTTTTGGACTGAAAGAGGGAGCTGTTGGGGGAAATAAGATATACCTTAAACTTAAAAAAAATGGGATAGGATGGGGGGTTGAGGGTGGGAGGGTGGGACTGGAGGGGGGAGTAGGGAGGGGACTGCGATTGAGATGTAACTTGAAGAAATAAAAAATAACGAAAAAAAAAGAGCTCTTGTTATTAGTCCTATGTAGGTAGAAAAGCCAGTCATAGGACCCAGGCCATCTTTAGAAATATTTCAACACTTCCAGGGGCAAGGCTGTTTTAAGAAATTCTAAGCAGTAGTACCAAGATTATCCATAAAGGTATCTGAGGGGTTCACAGTCTCTGAATAATCCATTCAGACCCCACAGTAAGGCCTTCATCAGAAAGGTCCCAAAGAACAGCTTTAGAGACTGTACTTGAACTCTTAGAGTCAAAGAAATAAACAAACAGCTTGCAGTGGTTGTAGGTCCACCAGGGCCACAGTGACCAGCCTTTATAGACTATTGGAGTGACAAATAGATTTCGGGATGTGCATCAATTCTGATAAGTTAATGGGAGTTGCTTGGAGCAAGGCACTACAGGACTCTGGATGCACTGTGTAGGATCAGCAGGGGAACTGCTGTGATCCATTAGCAATGCCTGATGTGAAGTGTGGAAGAAAGGAGCTTTACACCAGGGAGTGTCATCCCAAGTTAGTATACTGAATGGCCTTCCTGGTACTCATTTCATTCACTTGAAATAACTTTACCTTTAGCAAAGTTTGGTCACTCTAGACCATTACATCCTGGGGTCTGTTTGCATTCTTTTTTCTGTCTCTGTCTCTCTGTCTTTGTCTCTCTTCCCTCTCTCTTCCCCTCCCCTCCCCTTTCCATCTCTTCTTTCCTCTCCTCTCTTTCCCTCTTTTCTGCAAAAATAAAGAAGAAGAAATATTCCTGTGAATTATGAACTTTTACTTCCTTGAACAAATATACTTGTTAAGTACGAGGCACCTGCCAGGTGTGTATGAAGACTAGGCACAGATGGCTTCTATTATTTCCTCAGTACCAACTTTGCCAAACATAAAGTTATTTCAACTGAGACAAATGAATGCCAGGGACGGTCACACAGCAAACCTTTACTAAATAAGTTAAAATGTGAAAATTCACTAAAATCCCTAGAGATGTTCTGTGCTTAATGAATATGAATTACCCTTATATGCAGGATTTGGTTAATGTGTCTGGGTGCACAGCATCTTTTCACACCTTTCTCAAGAGGGGATGTGGGAAATACTCGACTTGGAAGTTGAGTGACCAGACTCTGTCTGGTCCTGGTTACCTGACTAACAAGTTCAGGCACTAGGCTGGATTAAGGGCCTCTCCTACCCTGCCTCCATGTCCCATCCATGAAGGGGACTCTGGTCCCTACTTCCCCTGACTATAATGTGTATGGTCATGTGGTACTTAGAAGAAAAAAATAATGCAGGTTATTGCCTTGTATAGTATCACTGTGGAATTTCAAGTCCTGTTTAAAGTTAAATAAAGGAGAAATACGAAATGAGACACATTATATTTTGAAATATTAAAATATTGGGGTTTGTAGGCAAGAGAGAAGAATTTGGCCCAAGTCTGGATATATGAAGAATAAAACAGGTCTGAGCTCTGACGCAGCCCCTGGCACTTAGAAGTTCTTTGGAAAGACACTGCAATCACTGTAAACACTTATCTGTTCACTGGGAGTGATGACAGTATCACTTCAAAGACTGCAGGTTGGAATATATGATGCATGACAGGCTTATTACACTGGCTAGAATATAATGTAATTTCAATGTACTAGCTACTGTTACATTACTTGACAATGCTATATTTTTTAAAAGTTTATTTGTATTTTATTTTATATGCATGAGTGTTTGCTTGCATGTATGTGCATGTACTATGTGCATGTCTGATGCCTACAGAGGCCAGAAGAGGGCATTCAGTCTCCTGGAACTGGAATTACAGGTTTCTGTAAGCTGCCATGTAGGTAGTAGGAATGGATCCAGGTCTTCTGCAGGCTAGCAAGCACTCTTAACTCCTGGGCCATCTCTGCAGCCTCACCTTGCTATTTGTGTATGTACAGGGATATAGTGATGTTTTATATTTTGTCAGTATAATTTCTCACATTTGTTAATGATCACCAAGTACCATTATATAGTGTCACAATGCCTTATGCAGCATTTTTGGAGAATCCTGATAGATATGATTTTTAAATCACTTTTTAGATTTAATTCTCACTCCCTCCTAGAAAGATGGATATGAAAATCAGAGAAGGCCTTGGGGATCCAGAGAATTAGCCTGTTGTCAAGGTTACAAGACTAAGACACAGCTACTCCCAGAATAGGATTGGAGTGCACAGCTCTTACTTCCAATTCTAATACTAAGGAGATGACATGCACAGCATCTCACTGTGTGTTCCTATTGACAGTTAAGTGTGGCACTGGAGATCCAATCAAGGGTCTCAAAGGAGCCAGGCTCGCACTGAGCTACATATCAATGTGCCCCCCACCCCACCTTTCTTTCACCTTTTACTTCAAGACAGGTCTTAAAG
>CAJQZJ010001418.1:138110-145418 GCA_907164525.1 Lophiomys imhausi
CAGAACAAAACCTGTGGGTTGCTAAGTGGCTCACTCCAGTGACTTGCCACATATTGCTGCCTGTAAGTAATAGGGATCCAGATGTGTGAGAATCTGGGTGGTCTTGAGAGACTCCCCCACACAGGCCCACAGCCGCACTGCAGCAGCTGGATGGATGGAGCAGGTGTATCGGAACAGAGGTTCCATGTCCCCAGTCAGTGGAGCTGTGTGGTAAAGATGCTTTCTGCCCCACAAGTAGATGGAAACATCACAGCTGTCACCTTTTTTTTTTCCCCAAAAAATTCTTTTTAGTACTTAAAATTTGGAATTTAAGCAACAGAATAAAAATATGTAACTTTGGATTTTATTTATTTATTTGTTTGCTTTTTTTTGAGGGTTTCTCTGTGTGAAAGCCTTGGCTTTTCTGGTACTTACTTTGTAGATCAGGCTAATGTTTAGGTCTTTGTGTTGTTGTTTTGTTGGTTTTGGTTATGGGGTTTTTGTTTGTTTTGTTTTTCGATTTTTATTTTTTTGAGACAGGGTTTCTCTATGTAGCCCTGGCTGTCCTGGAACTTTCTCAGTAGACTGAGCTGGCCTGGAACTCAGAGCTCTGCCTGGCCCTGCAGGTGTCCACTACCACTGCCTGTCTTATGGCTACTTCTTAAATGCACAGTCCCAGCCCAATTGCATTTCAGCTGGGACACTTGCCTCGTCTTGTGGGTGGGAAGCCCTCTGGGTAGAGAGAATTGCATGAGGCAAAGCTGTTGTTGGTGGCGCAGTGGAGCTCCTGGTGCACAACCAGTGCTGATGCCAGAGTGGCCTTCCTGTTTGGCAGAAATGGAACAAATTAGTAATTAGGACTTAGTTTAATTCATTTATTGGGTTGTTGAAAGCTGAAACCATAGATATGTGAGAAAAGAGTAAAATAGCTTATAATTTAATTTGGAAGACTCAATAGGAAGGAATGGTTTTTATTTAAAGTTCAACTCACTGAAAAGTCCAGAGAGAGAGTGGCAAACCCAGAAACATCAGGCAGTCGTGGCACTGGAGGAGATGAAATCATGGCACATGTCGGTCATCTCACTGAGAGGAACTGGGGAGCCCTAGGGAGATATCCAGTTCCAGCACAGAGACAGGAAATACTCAAACCGAGTTTGTCACAAGTTGTCACAGGACTCCAACTCACACGAAGAGGCTTCTGGCTAAGCAAGGGACAAACATCCGTAAAGGTAGTAACTATAAATTATTAAAGCCTGTCAGAAGTTATTAAAATCCTAAGTTGATAGTGGTAACAAAAAGGAGAAGGAGAGAGGGTAAGAAGTGGGGACAGCAAGGTGGTGGCAGAAATAAAGGGAGCGAGCAAGCAAGAACTCAGACCCTGTGGAAAGATGCTAGAGAACAAACCTATTAGTATGAAGGCTGGGAAGCACTAGAGAGAATCAGCATGTACCTTGGCTTTTCTGTGTGAATTGTGACGAGATTGCCAAGGGAGAAATGAAGGAATGGCTGTTGTTTGTTTGTTTGTTTGTTTGTTTATTATTTTTGCAGTGCTGTGTATTGAATACTGAGCTTTAAACATCTAAGCAAATGCTCTGCCACTGAGCTGCATCCTCGACCTAGGAGTGTCTTCCTATGAGCCTGTTCAAGCTAATAAGTACAAATGGGAAGATAAAATGAGAATTTCTGCAACTGCCAATGAACGAATGGACCTGGACCTTACTTAAGCTAATGTCATCAAGTAGACATTGATAACCACCGGTTGTGGCCTCCCTACCACTGTGAGCCCTTCCTCACATCACAACACATGCAATTAACGCTGCCTTTTTTTGTTTGACTTCTCCATGATCCCAGCATACACCTGTTCCAGATGCCCTATCACTTAATCATTGCATGGTTTCCCTGTTTCTATACCAGCCTCCCATAGTCTAATGTCCACTCAGGAGCTAAATGACCATTTTTAACATGTAAGTCAATGTATGACATTCTTTGCTCTCTCCTCGGCCCCATTGTTTTTTTTTTTTAATTTTTATTTTTGTCCTTATTGAAATGACAGATTTCTATGTTGTCTAAGCTGATCTGAAACTTTTTGTTTACAGATGGTCTCATTGTATAGACCAGGCTAGGATTGAACTCACATATCTGTCTGCTTCTGCCTCCTAAATGCTGTGATTAAAGATTGGCACCACCATGCCTGGCTGTAACTCTTTTCCTGTAGCCCAAGCCCTTGATTCTCCATCCTGAGTGCTGAGGTCATGGGTACAGGTAAAGATGCCCCAATCCAGTTGACTCAGATCATACCAAAGGCCTTTACCATGGCCAACAAGATGATCCAGGATCCGTTCCAAACCTGCTACTCTCTCCCTGTCACACTCCCCTTAGCGCACGGTCCTTTTGCCATTCTGCTACTATTGGAGCACATTCCCATCTCGGCACCTCCCTGTGCAGTACTGTTTTCCCACTCTTCTCTGCTTGGCTTGCTGGGCTTGGAAACATCTGCTGCTGGTGAGGCATTTTCTGGCTTTCTTGCATCAGCTGCACTATTGGTATCGTTAATTCCTCTGAACCCACTTCACTGTTGTGTTTTTACCACTTGCTAGTATGTGTTTGTCATCTCTCCTCCATTTAACCATAAGCTGCCGAGGGCATGGACCATGCTTTATCCATCTCCGTGTCCGAAGGACTGTGTTCTTGAGGCGCGGTGCCATACTACATTGCTTTAAACATCACCCACCCACCATCGCTCGTGGAAGGCAACAAAGAATGTTTTATCTGTTTTTGTACTATTAAGCATCTTTTCCTGGCAGTTTTAATACCACTAGTGGTGTTTCTAAAATCTTATGTTTATATTTTGTGTGCATGTGAATTAGGGATCTGATTGTATTCTTATGTTGTGTTCCGTCAGGAGGGGGGCAGGATGTATGAGAGTGCTGTAACAAACTTTAAAATTCTATCATGAAAGAAATGAGTTTGAAAGCCCAGAAAGGGGACAGAGATGAAGCATGCAAGTTATTGGTCAGCCATCCTGCAGGACAGGTGAGAGTTTTGAAATGTGTCATTATCACAGGTTCTACTTAAAACAGTGTGGGTGAGTGAGTCCACATGAAGTAGCTGCAGAAAAGGACCTCCCACCATCATACGCTTTGGGAGCCACTAGGTGGTGCTGTCACAGGTGTGTGTGTGTGTGTGTGTGTGTGTGTGTGTGTGTGTGTGTGTGTGTTTCCCTTGATGACTGACTGCCCAGAATGAAATAATGCAGAGACTTTAAATATGAACAACAACTTAACGTTTTGAAATCACAATAACATCACGTAGCTATTGAAGACCATAAATAAGAAAAATGAAGAAACATTCAATGGAGTCCTTTTAGGGAAAATAAAAACACAAGAAGCATTAATAAAGTTAACAAGGACTTGTGCGTTGTGTTCATAATGTGTCTGATCATGCTAAGATCTGGGAGTCTTCCTACCAGCTTCCCAGTCTGACTAGGAAATATGTATCTATGCATATATTGATAAATGTATCGAATTAGCTGTTTTTCCCCCTGAGTTGGCACATAGTAGGGTGATCAATAATCACGTGTTAAGTGAATTTTGAGAATTTAGTTGTGTAGTTCATGAAAAGCAACCACTCCATATTGACATTCCCTCTTGCAGCAGTGCATGCTATTTAACACTAGTGGACATACAAAGCTGCCCAGTAGATGTTTTCCATTACAGTGGCCCCAAAAGAGCTGTGCTTAATTGGTTCAGCAATCCAGACAGATTAAGTCCAAATTCAATGTCTTACTCCACATTTCCCCTTTGTTCTTCAGCCCTTAGTCTAAAGGTTTGCTTTGGGCTTAGGAAACTGTGTCCCAGAATGGTAGAAGCCATCATGGACTCCCAGGGGTTCCACTTTCTGCTTTCTAGGTTACACTTTTAATGGGAGCCGGCATTGGCTCGGGGAAGCTGTCCCCTACAGAATCCCTGAGTCACTGCATAGGGGGTGGAGTCCAGTGCCCTTTTGCATCTCTTTTCTCTCTGACTCAACTGTAGAGGCTTCCATACCAACAAAAGGTTATTTCAATCAACCACGTTAATGTCTTTGAGCTGCTGTGAGCAAAGTACTAGGCTAGATGAGGGGGAGAAGACAGAGACATGATATCATCTCTGCCTTCCAGAAGCTTCTGTAGTAGTTAGTAGAATGTGGAAACATGTACCTTCAAGAAGGTTCTTAGCACCCACTTCCACATCTCCTGTCTTCTGCTTAGTAAGAACAGAATTTCTGAAGCAGTGAGAAGAATCATCTCTTCATCTTCCTGTCAGGAAGACCTGGAAGGAGGACAGCTCTGGTTGCATCTCAGAACTCTTTGATGGGACTGGAGACTGCTAGCGGGACAGTCAGGGGACTTGTTTGTGGAATCGATATTTCCAGTAAGCATCAAAAGTCCTGTGTGCTCTGAGGTTCGACAAGGGCTGACGATGGCTGCAGACAACGCTGGAGATACAGGAAGGACGAGCGTGCGTTCCTAACATGCTTTCTCTTATGGCAGATCCTTGATAGTCATCTGTGTCTTTGGACTCCTCTTCAGTCGCCATTATCACCACCATCATTGCCTATTTTAGAGTAAGGAAATCAAGGCACAGAAAGGTTCAATGATTTGCCTGTGGCACACATAGAAAGGGGAGATGTGTGACTCGAATCCAAAGCCAAGGGTTTCAACCACTCCCCCAGTTGGCTCCCACAAATGCTGGCTTTTCAGGGAAGCCTCCAGGAGGCCTGAAGAAGTATAGAATTGCCCAAGTAGAGGACATGGCCATAATGATTTATTTTGAAATGTTATCTATATCTATATATGTATATATATAGATATCAAGAACTATTGGTTCTCATTAACCCCTTTGTAACTAGAGTATGTGGTATTGTTTTCACTCTTCCAAAGACCCCAGAGTAGTTTTTTCAAAGGAGCAGAATAGCAATAAATTGAGTTCCTTTGCTGTATGTATGATGTCCCTATGTGCACCTACATCTTACACCAACATCTTATGATGTCCGTACATGCACTGTCTTACCTCATTCTCTGGATAACTAACATAACATATGACTCCATTTAGAGATGAAAATAGTCTCATGGAGCATAAGTGCTCCCTACAAAGTGAATAGTTATTAAATAGTGGATTTGGATTTATCCACTGCCCCTGATATCTGTTGGATTAATGAAGGTTAATTTAGCTACAAGCAACAGAAACCTCTGTACAAAGTGACCTGAACAGTCCAGGAGGATGTTCTCACATGATAGGAGTTTCAGCAAGTCCTGAGCAGGATAGGTTTCAGGCTGGCTAGTTGAGAGGCTCAGCAATGTCACCAAGATCTTAAGGTCAATGTAACCTTGCTATCTGCTTAAATTTGGGCAGTTTTATGGGTTGTGTTGTGTTTCCCCAAATATAAATCTTCAATTCTAATTTCCAGAATGTAAGTTTATGTGGATATATAATATTTGTTACATTTAGTGTAGTGTGTGTGTGTGTGTGTGTGTGTGTGTGTGTGTGTTGACATGTATGTGCCATAGTGCATGTGGGGAACTTAGAGGACAACATGTGGAAGTCAGTCCTCTTGTTCCAACACATATGGGTCTCAGGGAGTAAACTTATGTTTTCAAGGCTTGGTGGGAAGTCCCTTCACCTGCTGAAACATTTGTGCAGCTGGAAATAGAACTTTTTCAGAGGTAATGCCGTCAAAGTTGTTATATGACCAAAGTTGTTATACTTCCTTCAGCAAGGCTCCACTTTCTAGCGTTTCCATAACCTTCCCAAACAGTGCCACCCATGGGGGACAAGTGTTCAAATACATGAGCCCATGGGGGACATTTCTTGCTCAAGCCACAAAAGTGGCAAAGGCAATAGGATGTCCCTTTATCCATTTATACAAAGAGAAACATGGGCACAAAGATACCCATAGAGGGAAGATAGTGTGAGACACTCAGTGGAAAGATGGCCACATTACTGCAATGATACATTTCACAGCCAAGCAAGGGCAAGGATTTCAGGCAAGCACCAGGTTCTGAAAGAACACAAGATTCAAATATATATATATTAGGATGGCTAGTTGAGAGGTTCAACAATGTCACCAAGATCCTAAGAGATATATATATATATATATATATATATATATATATATATATATGTGGTACACACACACACATCCCCAAACCTAAAAACAAACAAACAAACAAATAAAATCCAAACACATGTCTTGGTAGCCAAGAAAGCTCTTCTTTGCAGGGGCCCAGCAAACTTCCTCTCCACTTCCTTGGTTAGAATCGCATGCCTTTTCCCAGACTCAGCAGTAGTTGCATCATTTACTTTTCTGTTGCTATGATAAAAATGTCCTGACAAAAAGCAGTTTAGAGGAAAGGGGGGGGCTTGTTTGGCTTATAGTTTTCCAGGATATCATCTGCTGTGGTGAGGAAGGCATGGCAGCAGGAGCATGAGACACACAGGGATCACAGAGAGAAAGAACAGGAGGTGGGGCTGCACTAGAAAACTTCCAAGTCCATCCCCAATGATGTACTTCCTTCAGCAAGGCTCCACTTTCTAGCGTTTCCATAACCTTCCCAAACAGTGCCACCCATGGGGGACAAGTGTTCAAATACATGAGCCCATGGGGGACATTTCTTGCTCAAGCCACAAAAGTGGCAAAGGCAATAGGATGTCCCTTTATCCATTTACCAGTCTGCTATGAGCTTGACTGTGTCCACCATAATCTATGTGAGGCCCCATTGTGAATGTATTTAGAGGACGGCCTTAGTCTCAGTTGCTTTTGCTGTTGTTGTGGTAAATACCTTGACAAAAGCAACCCAAGGGCAAAGGGCTAATTTGAGCTCACAGTTCAAGGCTAAGTTCACCACGTGTTAGTTCTCTGGAACTTCAAGGGGCTGTGAGGTCTTGACATAGCTGGTGACTTTGCATCGGCCTGTGCTCAGCTTACTATCTACTCTTTAGACAGTCCATGGTACAATCCCAGAAACTGCTGCCACCTACAGTGGGTGGGTCTTCCTATCTCAACCCAATCAGGATAACCCATAGGCATGCCCAGAATGTCATCTCCTGTGATTTAGATCTCCTCAAGCTGGCAGGTGAGACTAAGCATCAAAGAAGTAATTAAAACTAAATGAATCATGACGGTGGAGCCCTAACCCATTAGGACTGGTAGCCTTATGAAAATAGGAACATTATCTCTTTCTCCCTCCCTTTTTCTTTCTTCCCCCTCCCTCCTTCTCCTCCAGAAAGGCTATGTGAACACACAGAAAGATGGTGGCTGTAAGCCAGGAATAGAGCTCCCAGCAGACAC
>CAJQZJ010001418.1:150418-189303 GCA_907164525.1 Lophiomys imhausi
GTGTGTGTGTGTGTGTGTGTGTGTGTGTGTGTGTGTGTGTGTCTATGTGTGGATATGTGCACATCAGTACTGGAACCTGTAGAGGCCAGATGTGTAGTATTCCCTGGAGCTGGTGTTAAAGGTGTTTGTGAGCTGCCTCATGTGAGTACTGAGGACCAAACGTAGGCCCTCTGCGAAAACAACATATCCTCTTAACTGCTGGGCCATCTCCCAACTTCAAAACTAGCCCTGTATGATAGCTTTAGGTCATTGCTGAACTGCTCTCCCTCAGCCTGTAAAGAAGGTGTGTCAGACGGCTGTCTGGAGGCAGGGAGAGCTGGCTTTCTGTTAGAGGCTGAGGCCCTGGGATGCAGGCTCTGCCTGGGCAGCTTTGTGATCCTATGGGAATTCTCTGGCCGTGGCTTCCTGGCTTATAAGATTCATAAGCACTGCTACTCCACAGAGCCATGTGACTCAAAAAATGTAAGTCCTCAGCAGTATGACCGGCTCAGTGGCTCTTGTTGGCTTTGGTGAGGCCTGTCCCCTTCTCTCCCAACTGCCTTGTCTACAATGACAGGGTCCTGGCCTCAAAACCCCTTCCAAATGCCTCTGTAAAGTACTTCATCAAACTGTGATTGTTCCTCCGTTACTTCTCAGACCCACACAGTTTACCCCTGCGTCCATAGTATTTAGCATGGGGACTTGTACACTGAGGTTGCTCCATATGTGCTCGATGGATTAAGTACACTTTGACTGCTCAACTCAAACATTTGCTCTGCTCTCCCTACCACGTTAGAGGAGGGACAATACACAACGTGAGCAGCACCACAGGGTGAGAGGTAGGCCTTCCACCTCAGCTGCCAACCAAGGTGCCTCACGGAGGGAGGTTTATCTCCCGGGCTCCCTGCTTGGGGGCTTGGTGACGGTGTACTCCAGAAGGCTGCCATAGGAGTAAGAGAGAAGGAGGGATGCTCCCTGGTTGTGAGGAGCCCATCAGAATTACAGCGTTGACGCTTATTTTTACAGCACAGCGTGTCTTAGCTGAGCAGAAGCCTGTGAAACACAGGTTTAGCTCAGTGGAATCCATCACCAGCTGAGACTTAAAAATGTGTCTGGGCTCTGTATTGAACACACAAGGAGTATGAATATCAAGTTATTCGGCTGTGAAATAATATCAACAAAGTTAGTTATGTTTAATTTAACTGTTGAATGGAGGTTTAGCAATTTGGGACTGAACCTCGATGAGGAATGGAGAAGGGCGAACCAAACAGTACATTCGCTCTCCCTAATGGCCTGACTGCTGCTGGGAGGAGAAAGCTGATCTGTGCCTTCCCGCCTCTGCCCGTGACTGTCAGTTTTAGGACTTAGCTGGAGTCCTGCTCTTTTTTCTGCTCTCCACCTAGGAAGAGCAAATCACAAATGCTGCATGGTCTCAAAGCCCAAGAGGAGTCAGAGAGAGTAAAGACAGCCTCCCCTTGTGCCCATGTATTTGCTCAGGCACTGCTCTGGGATGAAGTTCATGCTATCTCATTTGTGTATATGCTATGATATAAATTATGGATTGGGATGGTGGTTCTCAACCTTCCTAATGCTGTGACCCTTTAATATAGTTCCTCATGTTGTGGTGACCCCCAACCGTAAAATTATTTCATTGCTACTTCATAACTATAATATTGCTGTTATGAATCTTATCTGCAGAATATGGCATTCAAAGATGTTTTCGTAACTTTAGATTTTTTATATCAAGACATATCAACTCCTGACAGCACCCCCTATTCTCCTCCAAGTAGAAGATGAGCATCGAAGAATCTCCAGTGGGAGATGATTGAGTTAGTCGCAAGCCTATCTCTTGGTAGGAAAAGCCCCTTGCTCCAACTGTAGACAGAATACTGTCCAAAAAGGACAAAACCTGGAAGCAGGTAAGTCGACAGCCTAGCTCTGCCAAGACAGGGTAGGTAAGTCCTTCATAACCCCTGCTCTACAATCAATGTCTGTCAGAGAAACGGGGCCAAATGACTGAAGATCGATGCTGTAATGTATGGAGAGAAAATGGGAACTGTCCAGGTAGCCACAGGTATGTCATTTCTTAGTTTGGGAAGCTGCAGGCCCTGTACTTCCTATAAAATCAGATATATTAATCCCTCTCAGATCTCTGAGGTGGTTGAAGAACAGATAGCTAGAGTCTCATAATTAAATTTTGAGTTGTTTAGGAGTCTAGAGAGTGTTATAGATCTAAGAAGATACTTTTAAAATTGTGTTGCAAGTTAGTATGAATGTTGAATCAGATATAGAACTTTAAACTCATGGAGATGGTTAGATAGTAGAATGTTAAAGTCAGGTACCAAATACATATGGACTGGACATTGGAAATGTACGTTAAGCCATATAACCCTCATAACTGTGGCCTAATTACCTCTGTTGTTTTGTATTGTATTTATTATTATAAGAGATAGAGCCATTTGTTGGACTGAAAGGGGAAACTGTGGGGGGAAATAAGATATACCTTAAACTTAAGAGAAAAAAAAAAGGGAAGAGGATGGGGGGTTGAGGGTGGGAGGGTGGGACTGGAGGGGGAGTAGGGAGGGGACTGCGATTGAGATGTAACTTGAAGAAATAAAAAAAAATATGATATATAGGATATCTGGGTGGGATTCTCAAAGGGGTCATGACCCACATGTTGAGAACCACTGGCTTAGGAAGAAGTGGTATGCAGAGAGTTATATCCTGTTACTTGCCATGAGATGTTCCTAAGGAAGACTTATTTGAGCTAAAATCATAAGCACTCTTTACGAAGGCAAGACAAAGGCAATTGCAAGGACCCCTGAGGCCAGACCAAGCATGTCCCTTCTACAGGAAGAGGCCTGGGGCCTGGTGAATAGTGTCTCAGGGCTGAGTGGTTGTTGTGTAGTGGCACACACACACACACACACATATATATATATATATATATTTAACTCTTATAACAATCTTAGGAAACAGAAACTATTGCTGTCCTATTTTACAGATTAGGAAACTGAGGCTCCTTTAGCTCAGAAGTTGGAATTCAAAAGCAGTGTTGTTTCCACACTCCTTGAACAAGAGCCGCCATCCCAAGTATGAAGGGTGCTTTTAGGCTTTCAAGGCTAAAGTGCCTGGCCTGCTTGTCACTCACTGGAAGGACTTTCTCCTGCCCTCTTCCTAGGCAGTGGAGGCCATCTCCATCCCGTCTTGTGCGTCCTTCTAGCTGAGCTCTACCTGCTCTCCCGCCATCCTCAGAAGGAGGTCATGGGTAATGCCTTCCTTGGGGAAGCTCCCTGAAAGCCTGATCAGAGGCTGCCTTGCCCATGGCTTTCTGCCCTCTCAGAGGAACAAGGCTCCGTTTTGGAGCTGAGGAGAAGGTGAGGGCTATGACATTGGCCTTTTCCAGGCCTGAGTCTCTGCAAGCATTACCTGCCTCATCCATGTTGTTAGGTATCACAGGGGACAAGGAGAAAGGCCAGCTAGGTGGCTTCCAGGCTCCTTTCTCTTCCTTCTGAATACATGGACCAGTTGCCATCCTGCTGTGCTCAGAACATGATGAACATTTTGGGAGAAGAGGTAATTTTTAGCTAAAGAAAAATGCCACCTCCTTTCAAGAAAATTTGGCCACTTCATGTGACAGGTGTAATGGACGGCGGAGGTTTGGGGGGTGCATGGTGGAAAGCACACTGCGAGAGGTAATAAGCATCTTGGCATTTATTCTTTATGTAGGAATATTTGTTCCTCAAAGTCAGACTACGTGGAATATTAGCATTTGAATAAATTATTCAAGACCTTCTAGAGAAAGCAAGGGGAAAAAAATCTTTCCAGCATTATAACATGGCAATCTATGAGGTGGTAGAAAAGAAGGCTGTCATTTTTCCTTCAATTACAAAAGGCAAATATTTATTATTTATAAGTATTCGCCTTGTATAGGCTTAAATGTTATTTATGAACCTGTTGCACAGTGATTTTCAATGTAACTCATTATTTTTAGCCTCAGGGTGTTGTAAAGGAGCATGGATATATTTAATGACACTCTGCTAGTCAGCGCAATTACACTGTAATCATTATGTAAAATGTGCTATTAATTAAACCAATTTCCAGTTAGAACATTCGCTTCTGCAGGGCTTAATCTTAATCTTCAGCAATCTTTCTCTCTGTTTTTCACCTATTAATTATAGGATTACTTTTTAAACTACATATGATGAAATATGTTTTTATTTTTAAGCTTAACACCATTGATGAGGGATATTTGTCAAATGGGACTTGTGTTTGTGGGTCAACCGATTCTATTTCCTCAATTGAAAAAAAGGGTTTGACTTTAAGTGTTATTTTTGTGGGGCTGGATTTTTTTAAAAATATAAATCAAACTTTTGCACATCCCCTTTTCTGTCCAACTCGTATTATTCACAAAAGTCTTTAGTTGTTTCATGCCTTCTAAAAATATAATTGTCCCTTGATGCTTGAGGACTCTGGGTCTGCAATAGCAGATTCTCAGACACCTGAGTCTCATGTAAAATGCTGTGCTGTTTGCACGGGGCCTGTCCAATCTTCCCCAGTCCTTTAAGTCACCTCCTGGTTACTTACCCCTGAATACAATGTAAAGGATACATAGATAGTTGCTGTTTTTCTTAGGGGATAATTACAAGGACAGTTCTCTGTTCAGTACAGACATGAATCCCCCTTGAAGCTCTCAGTCCGTAAGGTTGAATTCATGAAGCGAGTTTGGAAGACACTAAGGGCCCATTGCTATCCCTTGAGTCACAGCTGTGATGAACTGGCCTTCTCCGAAATGTCCTTTTCCTGTGTAAATGTGCTGTGTTAAACAAGTGACTACTCTGGATGAGGGAAAGCTAAACAGTCTTTCTTATGCCTTCCTACTCTGACTTTCTCTAACGCCTTGTACAATTTCTATTTGGGGCAAGGAAAATCTGCTTCCTAATATTCATGGATAATTCTGAATGGTTCTAGCAGTATTTTTCTAAAAATATATAATAAACATATAAATTTTACATATTATAAATATATATTTAATAATATATAAATATACATATGTGCATATGTTTATCCTTTTTTTCTGTCTAGAATGACCCCTTGTGGAAGGAAAGGAAAAAAGGTAGGACAAGAGGAAGCCCATTTATCAGAATGAATAATGTCCACTATGAAGGCAATGGGTATTGTGTTTGAAGCTGCCCAGGCTGGCCTCCACATTTCTATCCTCCTGCCTCACTTCCCAGATACCTGAGATTATGGGTAAGTACCATGCCTCACAGAAAATGCTCTTGAATCGTTGTTACAAATCCCAAGATGATATCCTACAAACTTTGTCTTCATTTTTTCTGGAAGAAAGTATTGCTTAAAAACTTAGGTTGTATTTTGATGAGAGCGGAATAGTGGAGACTGCTGTGTATACCCCTGTGTATATACTCCTATGTATATATTCCTGTGTATACCGCTCCTCCACAAAGATGAGTCTTCTACATCAGCATTTCTGGAGTTTGATTCTGGCAAAGACTTCTGGAGAGCCTGGGTCACTTGGTTGTCCCTCGGTGCCCTGATAAAAACTTTGTCATTCATCTTATTTGTTCCTAAAGTTGACACCAGCAATATCAATCACTCCTGCAGTGTATTAGCATGGCCACCCTCCTTCAGCCAGATCTGTGGTGTAGCCCAGAACCTGGGATTCAAGAGCCATGTTATTTACATACTCTCTTAACTTGTCCCATACTTAAAAAACAACAAAAAACAAACAAAAAACAAAACAAAACTGTCCCTGATGACACCCTCTGTGAGGGAAAGGCTGACACCTAATGGAATACTGAGTGGAACTCCATGGCCTTGTTTCCAGATGGCTCAGTTCCCTGATTGCTAGGAAAGAGTTGTGGCACTCAGTGGCAGGATTTTTTTTAGCTTATGAAGAAAGAATAATAAGAAGGTATTGGGGTTTTATGATGGGATTTTCAAATGGAACCAAGTTCACAAACTTAAAAAAAAAAAGAGGTTGTGAAACAGATTAAGAACTTAAAAACCTTTTTAATTTTTAATTTTGTATATGTATGTGTGTCTGTGTGTGGGTATGCACACATATGAGGGTGCCCATGGAGTGAGGCTACCCACTGAGGACAGAGGAGGGCACAGGATTCCCTGGAGCTAGAGTTTCCGGAGGATGTGAACCACTTAATGTGGGTGCTCGAACTGAACTTGTATCCGCAGAAGAGCAGTATATGTTCTTACCAGATGAGCTGTTCCTTCAGTTCCAAGATTAGTACTTTTTTTTAAATCACAAAAATGCTACAGACAGAAATGGCCTGGATAAAATATTTACTTCATGTATGGCTGAATATACAACATGCTTTATTAAATCAGGAAGACTAATAAACCAACAGAGCAGAGGAGCAAATGAGCCTAATGTCACGGAGGTAACAAAGCAAAAATACATAGAAAGATATTCCACCTCACTCCTATTTTATGAAACGTAGATCAAAAGAGGACAGCTGCCCATGGCATGGGTTTGTGGGATTGGGAGAGCGTCTGTCCTCTTGATATCCTAAGGTAGGGACCCCTTGTGGCTTTTGTGCTCAAGGCCAGATATTCAAATTACTTCTCAGTTGGCTTAAGGCTGGAAAGCAGGGAAAAGGAAGAAGACATTTCTGAGTGTCAGGACTGGTGTCAGGTGGGTAAATGACTTGTGGGAGGTCACCCCAACTCTAAGTTGGGGGAGCTAAGATTTGGACATAAGCATGTGCTGTTTCAACTCTTACCCCAGCACCTCTGCTGTGACCTGGCTGGGTGCCAGTGCTTCCTGTGTCTGCCCTTGCTTGAGGCTCTAGCTTCCAGCGAGTTCCAGGAGCCTCCCTTCTACAGAGAGACTGGTAGCCAGCTGGAGGTTAGTAAACTAGCTATCCTGTTGCCCAAAGGAGAAAGTTTAATAAGGGATTTGACGATAAGTACCCCAGCTATGCCATCAGTGACATTAGGGTCATGAACTGAGTTATTATGGGGGAGAATTGGCTCCAAGTATCACTCTCTTAGTTTAGCCCATCTTAGGATGACGGTTATTTATCTGAATGAGATGAATGCATCTGAAGTCTAGAGTAGAACAGTAGAGCAATCTGATTTCCTTTGATTTATTTAGAAGATCTAAGAGGTGCTACTTAGTTTAAGACAAACTGTAGATGATGGCCACTCAAAGTGCCCAGTGACAGTGTAGGTGGTGAGAACAGGGCTCATAGTCTGTTTGTGTCCTTAAGATAAAGTCATGTCGGTTCTATGCTGCTTTGAACATGGGTGTGAGAGAGAGATGTCAAGGATGGTGCCCAGATTAATGGCCAGAAAATGAAATTTCTGTTAAACAACAACCTTCTTTCGACAAATATTCCTAAGGAAGTTCCTGGAAAAAGAGCTGGTTTTGACCTCCACTGAGACCTCACCCAGAACAGAAGCTAGTGCTTGAAGGGCAGAAATCTCAAAGACCTGGGCTGAGGGGGAGACGCTACGTAGGTGTGAAGCCTCCAGTCTGAGCCCTGGCACACCGTCTGTGCCCTTGAGTTATCAGTCCAGCCCTGGATAAGCTCTTTCCCTCACTGTCACTGTGTAGGTCACACCCAGGTGAAATTCTTCCCTGTTGCAGTCTCCCTTGGAGGGGATCTCTGTTCTAGGCACTTGGAAAGCAATCTGGGTTTCCCAGGGTTGCCGGCATTTTCTTAGTCTTTATTTCCAGCCTGCTTCCTTCCAGATGAATCCAATGAACAGATTCAGGCTCACACCGAAGAGGAGTGTTTCTGAGGAAAGGGCAAGCAGCTTGCGAACTCCAGCTGGTGAACTGTTTGCAGTGACTCTGTTTTTAATATACATTGCTGACCCTAATGATGGTCTATTGAGATGAGGGCAAGAAATGTCTGATCAAGTGGAGATTAATTTTTTACTGTGTCACCCGGAATGCATGAAAATGCACTCCTTTTTCTATTTAGACTCCCAGGATGCTTTGATTGATTGACTAGTTTACAAATGAAGGTGATAAAATTAGGTTGAAGACCACATACATTTCTTAAAATGAGACTGGCTGGTCGTGGAGACAATGAGGTTTGGACAGATTGTATTGCTGGTTTAGGCAATCTTCTGAGCATGTCAAGATTTATGGACCTGTACTGTAATGTTACAATTGCAGCTCACCGATATAGGTTTCTTTTCAAATTCTTTCCCATTTTATTTGAAAAAGGCCATTAGAGAGTTATAGACTATTGAAAAAGCTTTTTCTTTGCTAACCCTTAATAAACTCTTCCAAACAAGGAGTAGTGCATTTTTATATTAAATTTAGACCAAAATCTATAAAACATGCTATCCCAGGTTGGATAATTTGATTATTATTATCTAAATGGAGTTATGGTTCATATTGGTTTGCAGTAATGTACATAGTAAATAAAATGTAAGTTGAGATTTGTATAAGATCATGGGACACAGAGTTTCCTTTTTTTGTTGTTTATTCTATAAGCTTCTGGGGTGGGGTGGGACTTCAGCCTCTTTTCCCTGAGGTGAGAAATTTTTACAAAAAGAAAGAAAGCATTCCCAGTGGTGAAATTAATGCTGTGTTGTACTAAAAACAAATAGCTATTAATATTTACTTGTTCTCATTACCACAGAAGAAAGTTATAAATGTCTTAGGAGTTACTCAACTAATAGTACCGAAAAAGCATGAGAAAATACTCAGCAGAATTAGAAACAATTATTCCATTGTAAGTTATGATGTGAGGAATAATAGATGAAATTCTGGAGTTATTTATGAATTAGTCAATTCTATTTCATACATTTTTGCCATCAAAATAACTTATGAAATCATTTTCTGGGTCCATAGCATTTTATGGGACTTCTGTACTTGGTTAAAGATTTTTTTCCCAAGGGTTTCTGCAGCCACTCACTCAATCCTTTGACAATGCCCAGATTTTGACCTAAGTTTTCCAACTCTGCAGGCAATGCATTGGCAGCCCAGAATGTTCTGGAAGATGATAGGGCTGGCGCTTTATAACACACAGTGAGGCTCTGAAAAGTCACAGATTTAGTAAGGAGGAATTCAGAGGGAGTTGGCAATGTTGAGTGCAGTGCTGTGGATGAAGGGCTTGGCCGGGCTCCTGGCTCTCAGTAAGTGCTCAGGACGTCCTAGAGAACCACAGCCTTGCCCATGGTGGGTAACCTTGACTGGACCCTATAGCACTTTTGTTTCTCTGGCCTTAGGGTATCCCGTGTCTTTGGGGGTCTTTTTCTAGGATGTAAGAGGAAGTAATGGGCACAAAACTCTTTGAAGTGCATAAGAACATTAATAATTATTTTTAATAATGTTCAAGTACCTGGTCCCAAGCTTTTTAAAAAGTGAAACTTAGACCAATGTGAGCAGTCATTAAATCTGACCTCCTGCTCCAGGAAGTTTGTAAGGGGGCTGCCAGCGTGGGCACAGGATTGCGGGGGCTTGGGGTCAAGCACTTTGAAGGACCCAGCCGAACGCGGACTGCTGCCCCTGATTTAGTTCAGAAGTGGATGAACTTTGAAAAGTAGAACATCATTTCTGCAGAAGGTCATCGTATTTCTTGATGATTTACAAGGTGAAGTCTGGGACCGTGCTGGGTCTGTTTTAGATCCTCCAGTGCCAAGAGAAAATATGCTGATGGAGGGAATAATGCCTGGGCTGGCTCCGAGACCAGAGAAATGGAAGCAGCAGGCTGAACCACTGATATGAGAGGATGTCTCCAGGCCTTCTCAGCTTCTTCCCCGAAGACTTTGCAGGTTGCAAGTTTTAGAGAAGAGCCTTTGCTGACCTTCACCCCGCACAGCTTGCAACTGAAGGAATTCCAGAAACCCTGTACAGGATGCAGGTGGTACAAAGGCTTTTGTTTTCCATAGGCAGTGTGAGTATACTTGCCCCTGCTCTGGATGTCACACCTGCAAGAAGGAACACACACACACACACACACACACACACACACACACACACACACACACAATGTGGCTGGAGAGATGCCTTCACTGGTTAAAAGCAAT
This sequence comes from Lophiomys imhausi, assembly GCA_907164525.1. Taxonomy (NCBI): domain Eukaryota; kingdom Metazoa; phylum Chordata; class Mammalia; order Rodentia; family Muridae; genus Lophiomys; species Lophiomys imhausi. The sequence goes on from CAJQZJ010001418.1 coordinate 160,427, forward strand.
GGCTGCTCTTGCAGAGGACCAGGGTTCAATTCCCAGCACTCATGTGGAAGTTCACAATCATCCATAACACCAGTTTTCCAGAGGATCTAATATCCTTTTCTGGTCTCTGTGAACACCAGACATGCAAATGATGCATGGGTATATATGCAAACAAATACCCATATACATAAAATAAAATAAAAATAAAAAATCTGCCTTGGGGCTGCTACTCCTTTTATTTAGCACATACTAGCATTCTAGTGTTGGATGTTAGATGGCCATGCCTGTTTTCTTCCCACTTTACCTGCCCAGATCTGCTGCAGGATCTAGTGATGTTGTCCATTGAGTGGCAAGAGACAGCACATCTCACCCTGGCGTGATGTCATTAGTCTATGGTAATCTTTCTAAATGTTTGCAAGAAAGATATGAAATCTAAGCAACAGAGGTATTTAAAGGTTTGGATAAGTTTGAAACACAGTGATTTTTCAATCTTCCAAGCTACCCAGTCCAGGGGACTGTGAGTCTACAAGTGTCTGCCATCTTTCTCAGCGTGTCAGAGAAAATCGAGTGACGGATCACTTCTCGGTGTCACTGCTCGAGACCAGTGACAATCAGTGAAATGATTGTGTCTGCCTCTACACATATCTGTAATTGATTGCCTAAACCCTACGACTCTCTCTCCCAGTTGATATGATGGAACACTGGAGTGAAATCACTCTCGATGAGGAGGAGCTGGGTCCATTTGTTATTTACTTCCCTGCCTGCTTCCCTCTCCCCGTCCAGCACCAATTGTCCCACAAGAGAGCACATTATGGTAATCAGCCAGAATGTATGTATAGGAATCAATCAAGGCAAGAAGCAGTGCAAGAGTTATGACATTACAAAGTCTGTTTGTAACTTTTGATTTATGGAAGATTTTCCATTTTATAAATTGGGAGTGAGGCATGTTGGGATGGCTTAACCCTTAAATTTCCCTACAAGGAGAATGCATCAGGCACTGTAGCTAATAGACATTAGGCATTCTAATTATTTTAATTATCTAGTGCCTTAAGATAACTGGAGCGCCTTTGTGTTTGGCTTGTTACGCTCGCATTCTCTGAACACATTACCTGTCCTTTGAAAATAAAACCGGCTCATTTTCATCAATTTAGGGCTGACTATTCCACACAATGCTTTCTTCTGCCAGGAGCATGGAGAGCAGCCCTACCACACTGAGGACCTCCTGGGGACCTCCTCTGTCCTGTCACTCTAGGAAAGAGTTTCAGAGGCCAATCTGAGAACCATGAGATGTTGAGCAAACGGTCTTATCCTCAGTATTCTTTACAGAATTGCTGAAAACCGTGGTAAAGGCAGGCCTAAAGCATTTCCCAAAGTGACATGTGGCACTTGTTATTAAAGCAAACAGCATGAGGCTACAATCAGAGCTTTCTAGAAGGCAGGAAATGGGATGCTAGCATCAACTGATCATCATGTTTGGACCTTTCATGTTTGGCCAGCAAGTCAGTCACTGCAACCCTTTCCCAAAGGATGCTGGGCTCCTCTTGGTAGTTTCATTCTGCCAACATGGAAACAGAACCAAAGATATGAAAATTTCTGACCAAGATCCAAGAATAGACTTGTGGTTGTCAGTAGCCCAGGACTGGAGGACCCTGACTCCTGGTCCAGTGTTTTCACTTAACTGAATATGCAGAACACCATTGGAGGTGTCCTTCTTTCTCAGCCCAGTTTCTGAAGGCTGCATGTTCCTGACACAACACAGGCCACTGGTGGGTATGTATGTCTGTCATCCTGACCAGGAAGTAGCTCTGTCCTCTCTATGGAATGACCCTAGCAGTGCTGGCCACTGTCATTGGCATGTCTGGCATACCTGTTACTGAAGGTAAGACATGAATTCTCCCCGAAGAGAGAACTCAGGGCAGGAAGAGTCTGTTCTCTTCCAAGGTCACGGTCACTGGATCTGCTTTTCACTTGGCAACCTGATCACATCACCCCGCGTGGAGCTACTGTTCTTTTTCTCTTTTATTGGTATGGTGGACCTATTCTGCCAAGGCTCTCTTTTCTCTCCTAATGTGAATCTTAGAGCTAATAAGAATGCGGATCCCACAAGACCTCCTCTCTCTCTGATAATCCATTAGGAACTCTAGATCGCTGTCTCTGGAAAACTTAAAAAACCATTTAAAAACAAAAAGATGAATAAATGAAAATGTTATGAACATGGAAATGTTAATTAAGCCATTCTCAGGGAACAGTCTCTCCATCCCAGATTAAAACATCCCATTACTTTTAAATAGTTACCATCTTTCTCCTTGAAATAAGTCCAAATTAAGGACAAAATCATTATAAAAAGAAATAGTAAAGAGACAGAAAGTGATGTTAAGAATTTGGCTCTCAACCGACACCCTCAAGTTAGAGGAAAGCATGAAGGCCAAAGCCATAAAATGAAGTCTGTTTCCAGACACCCTGCACTTATTGCCAAGCGGGAGTCTAGGTACCTTGAGTGGATTCACAGGGCGAGCAGCTCACAGATCACCCTGCTGGATGCTTCACTTTTTAGATTAGGGAACTACAAAAAGAGAGGAAATGCCACTTTGAGGACAAAACCCCAAACTCTAGCCTCCTGGTCCCAATGTTCTTTCTACTGTAAGCATATTCCGAGGGAAAATCTCTTCAAGATTGAAGAATTGCTGTTAGACAATTGGTACAGTATCTCTACGATCTTACCCAGAGGCACGGTTCCCAGGTACTTTTCAGTAAAGAAGCTGAGCAGAGCCTTGCCTGTCAGCCTATTACTTAGCTAGTGATTCTAGCTTTTAGGAACACAGGCAAAATTGCAATAAGGAGGAAGAGAGATTGAGTCCCCACAGTAGCTACATCAGGACCCATGCACTAAGTGACATTCTCGTGCCCATTAGAAGGCATCTTCGGGCTCCTTGAGGTATTATTTATTCCATTTGACATATAATTCCAAGCAGTTTTGAAGCAGAAAGTTAGTAGGTAGCAGTCTGACAGCAAGACGAGGCAGCTGTCATTTCTTATTGATGGCCATTAGCAATGACAACCGGTAGCCTTATCCGGGGAGCAGATAAAGTACCATAAAAGAGGAATAACCAAAATACAGCTGTCTGGTCCCATTTCATTAAAGGACGACAAAGCCTACAATGTGCCCTCTGAGGACACTGCTGTCTACCTCAGGGTATGATGACCTTTTTTTGGCTGAGCACCTATTGTGTGCACGTGATGGTGTTACATACTTCACAAACTATTTCTAAACTTTGAACCTCTGCAAGGGAGGTAAGGACATCCCTCTTTTATAGACAAGGAGACTGAAGTTTTAAAAAAAAGCAAGCAAGCAAACAAACAAACAAAACCCGAATCATGCCCAAGGTCATGAGACCTATTAAAGACAGAGTGAATTCTGAACACAGGAGGTCAGAGTCTGAAATCCGTGTGTTCCTTCCTTTATGCACTTGACTCAACTCCAGCCTCAAGGCCTGGAGCAAGAGAGAAAATGACATGGTATGGTATTATCTTCTCAGTGAAAGAGGACAGGGGAATGAAATGCATTTTAGAGCAAGCTGGTGTATATCTTTTGTATAGTGATATAAATATGAGGTTGACTCATCCCTCAATTAATGGTCCTTACTAGTAAATGAGATACAATTGATGACCCACAGTTTTTGGGAAAAATAGGAGTCCCTCTTTGAGTTGTAGCATTTACTATTGTTAACTACTTTATTGAAGTTATTCTAAAATGTGCAGCTCTATATATTGTTTTGATATAGGTCTCATACAAGGGGGACAGCTCTGCAGAGGTCACAGGCTGATTTAGGATACTGACTTGTAATCAATGAACACGTAAGAAGATATAACAAAGATCCAAGAGAAATGACGGGAAGGATTAACTCTGCCTGGTAGGTAAAGGACATGAAAGGAATTTTATGAATTCCTATAATTTTAGAATAGTCTGGTAACCAAATATTAAACGTTCAGTTTTTGGTTTTGTTAATGAAAATTATACCTGTTAAAAGTTACCACAAAACAATAATTCCCCCAAAGCACAGTGATGGTTCAGCATGATTCCCCCTGTAGCTTCCTGGAAGCAGATGGGATATGAGCTCCCTCACAGAAAGCAGGTAAGTAACAAGCTGATTTTCTAGGCTTCTGTCACGTATTTATGTTTGGACTGTTCTAATAAACTTCAGAGTAAAATGACAGTTCTTTTACCATCAGTGTAGAAATCTGAGGTCCTGAGATATTAAATAACTTCCCAAGGTAAAATACAGCTGGTCAGAAGCCAAATCAGAAATAGTATTCAGGTCCTTTGACTATGGTTCAGTCCCTTTCAATGATAACACTCTGTTTCTTGTGTAATTTGTCCTGATTGGATTCCTGCTTCTTCCTCACGTAGCAACCAGAAGTACGATGCACTTTCTGCCTCTGTTTGCACTGCAGGAACACATGAAGTGTTCAGTTCCACTCCACACTCCTTTCCTGAAGACCTTCTCAGCCATCCAGTCCTTGCTATCTGCCCCAGGCCACGAACTGGACAATCTCAAAACAAAGCAGATAATAAGACAAAACAAAGATTTTTTTTCTATTGCAGGAGGGAAAATACACACGTGTGCAGGTGAATGTGTACCAAAGAAGCTGTGGTAAGGGGGTGGGGGGGGGCTCTAACAGAGACAGGCAAAATGGCAAAGCCCCAAAGCAGAGAAGAAGTGACTGTCCTGGGAGGCAGAGAAAGATGTGAAGGTCTTGAACACTTCCTGGGGGACATGGCATCTCAGACCTTCATGAGTGAGGGTGTCATTCTGTACTGTTCTGGACCATGAGCTCTAGCTGTGGAGTGACATAGTAAGCATGTCCCAAATGTTGGTGGTTGACAGGAGAATGCTCTTTCCTGCTGGTAGGCCACATTCCACAGTAGGTGTGGTCAGGCCAGCACCTCTCATTCAAGGGCCTGTTGATGGAGCTGTGCGTTGAAGGCATACTCTCCCACTGGTGAGTCTGGTGCAATGATGATGGTGCCTCCAGCAAGTGATGGAGTGTGGAAAGCTGAAGAATGTAAGCAGACGCGATTGTTTTTCTCCCAGCTAAAGTAGTTCACGGCGCAGAGGCTTGACTCTTCTCTGATGTGATGCTGCATTTGGTGGAGAGTGTGGGCTTCTATACCAAGCAGGCTCCAAATATGGAGTAACTCTAACAAACAGAATAAAAACCTGTGCTCATTCATGTCAGTTCCTAGTAACTGAGTTCAGGGTGGTTCTCCTCCATGCAGGAACTCAGGGTCTGCCTCCTGTTTGTTACCTCTCTGCCCTCAAAGGCAATGTTGTGATATGAAGCCTGTTAAAAGGAGGAGAAGCAATTGCGGAGGGTCCAGAAGCAGAATGTGGCTGCTACCATGCTACCCCCAGTCAAATGACATCTGTGTGGGACACCAAGAAATGCAGCACATGTGTGTTGGGGTGATCTGAAAACTGCTTGTATTTTGTTGCTAATTACTGGCCCCAGGATCTGGTTGCCACCCAGATGAGGACATTGTCATATATGCCTGTCTTTGTTGTGTGAACCTTACTCTACCTAATTTGGAGTTGATTGGTTGAATAAAATGCTGGAGCCTGGAATGGGTGGAAGAGAGGTAGGTGGGAGAAAAGTTGGTGGACTTTTGGAGCAGGGAAGAAGCACCAGGGAGAGGAAAGAAGAAGATATGCCATGGATTAGGTAGAAGAACATCATTCCACATGGCCTGGAACATTGGCATAGCATGGAGAATAACAGCTCAAGGGTATGTATGTATATATATGGTGGTTTTATTTGGAGAATAGCATTAAAAGCTAGCTTAGATGGGCTAAGATTGCACAAACCAGGCTAAGGCTTGATAAAAACCAACAGGTGTTTGCCCTAGTAGTCATAAATATCAATTATAGATATTAATATTTACTCCAACACATGTGGCCTTCAGAAAGAATAACAAAGAGCTGCGGAGGAATTGGCCTGCAGTCTCCACTGCAAATGCATAACATATGCCAGGCATAGAGCATATGGTATATAGAGCATAGTGCATAGAGCAGGAGGAATGAATGGCCTTAGTTATGCCAGTTTAGATATGTGTTTAGTGAGAAACTGCTAAGAACCAGGCATCAACCAATGTGCCCTTTGTTGGAGGCATAATCCTAAGCCCTTAGAGCTATGGGTACTGTTTTAGTTTGGGTATGAAACATCCCCCCCGAAAAGACTCTTGTAATTTGGGTTTGGACCACAACTGGTGCATCCAGTCTTTGAGAGGCGATTGTATTAGGAGGACGCTTACATAAGCAATGGGCTCAACCACTGACAGGTTCATGGTTTAAGGCATCATTAGGAGTGATGGCAACTATCAGAAATGGGGTTCAATTTGAAAAGGTAGTTTATTGGGGTGCATTCTTGGAAGGGAAGACTGAATCTGGGTCTTCACTGTCTCCCAGCTTCCTGGCCATTATGAAGTAAAGCGTTTCATTCCACCGAGCCTTGTCTCAAGGCAGAAACAAGGAACCAGCAACACAGTGAGTCAAAGTAAACCCTTCCTCCCTGAACCTGCATCTTCTAAGTGTTCTGCCACAGAGATAACAGTGTAACACAGACACACAAGCAGATTGGTTTACATAGCAACCTACTTATACAATTGGGAAATGGAAGGGTGGTCTAGGTGCTTTGGGGACTAAACACTTGGGATTTGGAATTCGGCATTCCTGGCCTTGAATTTCAGATTTAACACTGGCAGACACCGTGTGACTTTGGGCAAGTTTCCTGACCATTTTGAACTTTTGTTCCTGATTTAAAACAAGGTTGGCAGTTCCTAAGAGGATAACATGCCTTAGGAACTAATTGGTGGGGTTCGAAGCACAGACCTGCTGTGAACTAACTGTGAAGAATACTCTGCAGACTTTGTTGGGAAAGTCATTAGATGCTTCTGGGCTTAAACTCCTTCATCTTAAAATTGGGTTGATAGTGATATCAAACTCAGACTGTTGGTATGATCCATGAAGTCGATAACAGAAGTTCCTGAGTTGTGCTTGGCCCCCAAAATCACTCAATATGTTTGATCCTGTTGTCACATACCTTACAGTTTGCTATGAAAATATAGCAAGGCCTAACAAACACTAAACATTTAACTAATGGCAACAGTCATTATTAGTGACCAACTGGAAGAAGGATAAACACATCATCATAAAAAGAAGCCGCTGAGAAGCCAGACAGAATGGAATGAGGAAACAATCCCCAAGCCATAGACTCACTCATCACTCATTCCAAGACAGAAGAAGCAGCTAGGGTGGTGGCCCTGAAAAGAACAGTGCTCCTCTGCCTCTAACATTGGTGAGGGCTTTGAGAATATGCCATAACTGCAGGTGAAGGAAGGCAGAGATGATTTGCTCTAAGAATGCAGGGGAAGGTCTCCCTAAACACTGCATTCGTGAGTAAGAGCTTCCAGGATCTTCCAGAATTCTGTCTTCTTTTATAGCATCTTGAAAGTCCTAAGTAATGAAATAAAGGCATGGTAATAGGTGAACACAATTATAGTGCCCAGATAGCTGCTCGACAGACAGGGGTATTTGGGAGCATTGGCTGGGGTCTCGTTTTCCATAATCGAGCCCAGCCCTGCTGTGATCACTATAGTATTATGGCCTGTGGTGTAAAGATGGTATCATGTGCAATATTTCATTTTTGGGTAGCTGGGGTAGTAATGAAGCAATTGTAGCCAGGTGAATTAACCTCCCTAGCTGTTCAAGAGTGAAACTTCATGTACAGCAGTTTGTTTTTCATTGTTTCCCTCACTCATGTAGCCTTCTCAAAATTACAGAAAAATAGAGGAAGAAAAAGAAAACCTTTGTTAAATATTGACATATTTGGTGATTGTCATAACAACAGCGAATTTATCCCCTTGGTGCACAGCTTAGATAGAGTTCATATGCAGACCTGGAAGTTAGCCTCGTGCCAACTGACTAGGAATCATACAGAATGGGGCAAACATTCAGAGTTGGTGTAACCAGACTTTGAGCCAATGTTATACAGTTTGAAGGATCAACCATGGTTTACCCAAAATCCAAAAAGCACCCTATTCAGTCTCACTGTGTGAGACTCAACTCACACTACTATTTTTAACAAATACAAGTGAATGATTAAAAATACAACATGGAGAACTAAAGACTCTGCCATAGGTAGAGATTGGCGTACCACACAGCCATTAACCCTCCACAAATTTGTTTTTTTTAAGGACACTGATGTTTTGATTTCGTATAACTATTTCATTGAGTCTGAATTAAATACATGGGTAAGCATATTTAAAACACGTAACTGTTGCTACATTTTATTTTTTCACACCATCCTGATAATTTTCTGAATTCAAATTCACTAGATGAGGGGATGTCCTGGACTTTTATGAGACCTTCTTTCTGACATCATTAAGGGCTCTAGGAACTGTCCATTTCTGAGTTCTAAACACATTTACTAGTCCATCACTGTGCAGCAATGACAATGTGTTGATCTGCTGGAAAGAGATGCTTATGGGTCCCAACAAAAGAGGAGAGATTGATTCTCAGTAATAGCAAAATACACATTTTGCTTTAAAAAAAAATAAAGCAGAGAATCTAATACTGAAAAAGCCATCTTGAAATAACAATCAAGAGAGCATTGCTGTGCACAGCTCTTCATTTATGGAGAGCAGGAGACGTTAATATACCTGCCCATAGCTTGTGCGTTACTATTCCCAGCTATGCAGAAACGCTAGGTGATTTACAGCCACACAGTCTTCGTTGCTGTTCCAACATACCTATTGTCTTCCCTGCATTCCGACTGGCTGGCTGGCAGGGAGAGGGGATGGTGCTGGCCCACACTCAATCATTATGGGTGTCTACAAATAGAGTAGGTGTATGTGTACTGGGATTTTTCATCTGTGTATACCCAGCAAGCCAATCAGAGCACAGAGAGAACAATAGGTAAGGGTTTACTGCTCTGTAAGTTTCCCCACCAATTCCCATTGCGACTGATTATATCACAGAAGTTCTATAAAAATCACATTAAATGCCAACTAAATCAAGACTTTTCATGCCTCTTTTTCAAAGCAATGAAATTCAGGACAAACACTATAGTATGCATGAAGATCACCGCCTGGAGATCCCAGCTCTTCATTCCAGACGTCGTATTTGAAAATGGAACCCGAGGAAAGCGTGGTTTATTCATTTTGTTGTTTTCTGTGGTGCTCACACAGCTGCCCTGAAAGCCCACCATAGGAGAGCTCAATTAAGAGGCTTCATAATTTCCACCAGTTAACTTTGATTAAATGCAGTGTCTTGGAGGGGAACTCAGCCAATCTGGGCTATAAATTACCTGCAGTGAGTTTTCAACTTAGAGATTCTGAAACATTAGCACTCGGACAGGTCATTTCTTTCAGGGCTGGACTTTACACCTGATTTGGAATGCTGTACTTCATTTTACCAGAGTCAAGAACGGACAGCAAAACTGCCCTGTACTGCTCTGCACAACAGGTCCCCCGAAGCACATGTAGAAAAAGACATTCATTCATTCATCTCACTTTCCGCCACTGGCTGCGCAGTTAGCGCAAAGGTGAAGTTAGTTAAAAGTCTCTTGGGCCACGTTCCTGTAACTCACTAGCTCCTGTTATCTTACACCTGGTGGCATCTCCTTGTTCATGAACTAGCTTTTCCGTCTTAGCAGTCGACAAAGATTAGACAAAGCCTGATGAAATGAACACGTTCCCGCTGATGTAGGGCTTCCGATGTTTGCATACGCCAGTCAGCTTTTCCAGACCAAGGACAAAGGAAAACCAAGGCTGTCTGGGCTCCCCACAACCAACTGAGCTACTGAGGTTATCACAGGAGAAAGCTGGCTGCTTGCATCTTTTTTTTTCTCCTTGGATGTTTTAAGAGCGGGGGCTGGGAATCCTGTAAAATCAGTTTGTATTTGTACTGTCAGCCTTAAAGAACAAGAACAACAAGGGTGTGTTTTCATTTCCTACTGTAAGAACTCCAAGCCTCTGTTTACTTTACCTGTGAAACAGTGTTGACAAAAAGCACTCAGTGTGCTGGGGTTGGCATATGTAACAGAAAGTCCTAGGCTTTTATATTTTGACTCAGCAAATATGTCTGTCGAATAAAAACAGCTTACATTTTCAGGTACTCTTTTTGATGTTTTTTTTTTTTTTGGTTTTTTCGAGACAGGGTTTCTCTGTGTATCCTTGGCTGTCCTGGACTCACTTTGTAGACCAGGCTGGCCTCGAACTCACAAAGATCCGCCTACCTCTGCCTCCCAAGTGCTGGGATTAAAGGCGTGCGCCACCACCGCCCGGCCTCTTTTTGATGTTTTTAAACCTTTGACATCAACTAATTCTGTCCAAATATCAATTTTGTGAGTTGCGTGTGGAGTTATTTTGTCCTCTCTTGATTACTGGCAGGTCAGGTGAAGAGGAATTAAGTGGCTTTCCCAAGGCTGCACAAACTATCAGAAACGGTATTCTTCCATGGGAGGAGTGGGCGTTCACAGGGTGTGAAGGTGGTGCGCATAGCTGCCCTCTTAACTGTGTTTCTGAGGGTGGTGGGTCAGGAAAGTTCCTGAGCTCTCAGATCTGTGCATTGAAATGTGAATGGTATTCTGTTTTCAGAGGAAGGTTAAGGATTATTTGGCTTGAGAAAGGCTGGGAGAAGTGGTAGCTTTTGCAAAGCATGGGCAACTTAACCTGGAAAACAAATAAACAAACAAACAACAAAACCCCAACAACCCAAAATCCCACCATCAGCAGCATCACACTTAGGAATATATTAAGTTTGTTAATTCAGGGTGCAAATTGTTTGCAGAATCTCAACTAAAGCCCTTATAATATTGTCATTTGTAATCAGCTCACTATGAAAACAGGGCTTCCAGAGGGCACCAAAATCATTTGAACTTGCGCTCTGTAATAGATTTGAATATTCAGATAAGGTCAGTGGTCAGAGCAGAGACGACAGCTCTGGTCAATAAACAGGTTCAGTGAGACAAAATCTTTCTGTCTACATGGGAATGGCTTGTAGAAATTGGTTCTCAGGGGGGAGTCAAAAGATTAAATTCAGCTGCGTTGCCAATTTATTTGCAGGCCAAACAAGTGTGCGATGGAAATCTTTGGAGGGGGAGGTACCTGCTCCCAAGAGACGGCCCTGTGAGCTGTGCCAGCAGGGGCTCTACTGCAGCTGTCCCCCTTGGGGCTGAAGCAGAGCTTAATGGAGCCGGACTCAGCAGGGAGGGAAGGTGCAGGCCAGTGCTTGTCTTAGTTGGGTGTTCTACAGGACTGAGAGGGGGGAACTGGCTTGAGGACATGGGGTGAGACTCCTACTCAGAACAGCTCTGCTTTCATCTGTTTTCTGAACATTAGAAATCCCAGCTAATGCTTCGTAGAGTTTCTACAGGACCAAAAGCGTCTTGAGGAGAAAGGGGTTTGTTTCAACTTTCAGGTCACACCGCATTGCTGAGGGCAGTCAGGGCAGAAACTCAAACAGAGCAGGAACCTGGAACACAGAAGCAGATGCAGAAGCCATTTGTGTGTGTGTGTGTGTGTGTGTGTGTGTGTGTGTTGTGGGGGGCATGGAGAGGCTGATTTCTGACTCATTCCTCACGGCTTGTTCAATCTGTTTTCTTATAACATCCAGAGTGATCAGCCCAGAGATGGCTGGCCTGTGAGTTGGGATATTTGGGTTGATAGCATCAATTACCAACCAAGAAAATGTCCTGCAAGCTTACACATAGGCCCATGTGTGTGGCAGGACATTTTCTCAATTGAGATTATCTTTTCCCCAATGACTCTGTGTTATGGTGACACAAAACTAGCCAGCACAGCTTGGTCCAGGCTCTCTCCGGCAGTGGTTTTCAACCTTCCTAATGCTGTGACTCTTTAATACAGTTTCTTATGTTGTGGTTATTCCCAACCATAAAGCTATTTCATTGCTACTTCATAACTGTAATTTTGCTACTGTTATGAATCATAATGCAAATATCTGACATGCAGGATATCTGATATTCAGCCCTTGTGGGGGTTGCGACCCACAGCTTGAGAACTGGAGCTCCTAGATTAAGCCAGACCTGGGGAATGCGGTAACTGGGTGTACTGCATCTCACTCTTATAGCCCTGCTACCCTGTCCTTTGGCCTTAATGTTGCTTTTAAACTTTCCTCTGGGAAGCCCCATGGGCCTCTCTGGTCTCAATACTAGAGAGACTTGTGTTTCTTGTGAAGGCCAGGTTTGCCACGACTCATAATTCCATAGTTTTTTGACTAGATTCTCAAGATCCTTGGGAATCTTCTGAAGTTCCACAGGCCTGCTGTGAGATTGTGCGTGAGAGCAAAGGCTTGAGGACATGGGTTTCAGCTCTGTTTTCTGAATGGGATTTTATTTGAGGAACTATTTCAATGATGGTATTAATTTGTTTCTATCACTATAATGGAATGCCCAAGTCTTCATTCTTTATAAAGAGAAGAAGTTTATGGTAGCTTCTGACTCTGGAATCCTTCAGTCACAGGACAGTATTGGATCATAGACTCTTGTTGGCAAAGTCCGGAAGCAGCTCAGTTAGTGTCAGGGAGTGTGTATGGAGTTGTGTGTCTCTCTTATGGTTTTTCCTTATAAAACCACCAGGATTTGGCCAGAGGCTCCACCCTGATGACCTTATCTAACTAAACCTGCCCCATGTCTGAACACCATGGTCAGGTTAAATTTCTGCCCTCTTAATACCTCACAATGAGGATTAAAGTTCAGCACACCACGAGGGACCCAAACCATATTGAGATCTAAGCAGGGGCCAGCAAAAATGACCTGATTTTTGTTGGTTGCCTAGAATCTGATTTCCTAGCTCTGGATCTGGGTTTGTGTTCAGCCACTCACAATGGTGGGCCTTAAGGACAATGAGAGCACGCAGGGCTTCTCAAATGTTTCCCACCCTGTCCTGCATCCCCACGTGCTCTTAGAGGATCCTGGCTTATGAGACATATGCAGTAAGCATATACTTCAAAACTTGCTGATAATAAATCACTAAGAAATTTATTTTAAGATAATTCTTTGGCATGCATGCACTTATACCATTTATTAAAGATAAATGCAAATTTGTATTCTAACAAGATGGATCTGCTTGTTTACTTTTAAATAAAAAATGAAATCTTGGTTGAAATTTTGATACTGTAGGGCATGGGGGAATCTTAAATTTTTCAGAGTTGACTGATATTCTACTTTTAAAATTGTCAGTGCTGAGACTGCCACTTTGTATGATCACAGAGTACAAAGGCGATATTTCGCAAAAGGTTGGAAATGCTATCCGAATCCCTAGCCAAAATTATTTTAACATTGTTTTAAAATAAACTTAAGTCAGTAACCAAACAATAATTTTAAATATCCTAACATAAATCAGTCCAAAGACATACTAATTTGCTACTCATATACTGAGGAATGATGGTAGATTTTTAAAGCCCTCGTCTTACTTGATTAAACTACTATGTTTTGATAAGAGTAGAAAAGGTGACAGCTGTTCAACCTGGTTTTACAAACCTCCAAGAGTTGAAAAAACTTAGAGCTAAGGTAAAATAATGCATGGTGTTAGCCCATGCCGTTACCTCCAGTAGAGACAGGAGGATCACTATAGAGTTAGTTGTCTTATAAATTCTATAATTACAAGAAACAGGGTGGTGATGGTGCACACCCTTAGTCCCATCATTGGGGAAGAATACACCCTTAATCCCAACACACTAGAGACAGAAACAGGCAGATCTCAGAGCTCAAGGCCACCTGATACAAAACAAGCTCTAAACAGAGAAAAACTTTGATCCAGGGGTGGAGGAGCACATCTTTAATCCCATCAGTTGGGAACCACAGGTCTTTGATCCCAAAACTTAGAATGCAGAGACAGGCACATAGGATTTGGAAAGATTTAAGTTTAAAAGCTACTTACAAAAGGCAGGCTGCAATTCAAACAAATTGTCCTTTGAGATCTCAAAATATATACACTAAAGGTTTGTTTAGCTCCAAAATATCAAAATAATTTCTTCTTTAATCCGGATTGAAAGGTAATACTTTATATATTGTCAAAAAAAACAAATTTGCTCCAGGAAAAATATTACCTGACCCCCCCCCCAAAAAAAAAAAGGTAATTGTCCCAGAGTTAGGATTAGGGCAGGGCTCTGTTCTTATCTTTCCAGGAGATTTAAAGCATCCATTCAAGGAATCCAGGGACAACTGGACAATGGAAACCTCAGCAGAAAACAGATCAGACACCAAAGAAGACAAGTGGCCCAGATGATCCAGCCTTGCAGACTTCTTCAATAGCAGTTTCCTCAAAAGTCTACCACCACAACAACTCAAAATCGCTAAGATCGTTCAGCTCCACAGACTACTCCAGCCAGATCTTCAGTAAAGCTCTGAAGATCAGCTTCTGTCTATGAACTTCTTAGGACATCTAAATAGCTGAGCACAAAAGGACTGAACATCAAATGATTCTATTAACATTTTTAACCATTTTTCCATTCTTATTTGGGCCCCAAACAGGTTTACTATGTCCCAAATCAGCAGGAAGTCATTTTAAGAGAACAATGTCCCATCCCCAGAAGGTGGGGAGGGTGTTCCCCCCACTTTGGTTATTTGATAGATAATAGAAAATTTTGTTATTTAGGGGAAAAGACTACAAGCTGTTAAATGGTCTTGCTAAATGGGTTTTGGAGGTTAGACCCAGGGACTTCTCTCTTTTCTTTTCTGTATCTTCCTTTCTCTCCTATATAGGAGTGAACAGATGAGAAAAATGGGACATAGACATAGTATAGGAAAGATCAAGAAAAAAGGACAGATTATTGAATATAGCCTTATACCTTTGTATACTGATACAAAATTAATATTATATTTGGCTAAATTGGTATTGATCATTGTATATTAATGCAAAATTAAGATTGTATAGGGCTACATCAGTATTGATCCTTGTATATTGATAAAAAATTAAGATTATATTTGGCCACTATGGTATTGACCCTTGTATATTAATGTAAAATTAAGATTGTATTGGGCTACATCGGTATTGATCTTTGTATATTGATACAAAATTAAGATTATATTTGGCCACATTGGTATTGATCTTTGTATATTGATACAAAATTAAGGGTAATGCTTCTTAAAGGTATTGTTTGTAGTAATACTTAAAAATGAAATGTCAAGTTTTGACCTCTCGCTACCAACCGACATAAACTGTTTAGGATAATTAAGAAACGAAACTAATAGTCATGAAAACGTGTCAATTTGTTAGTTACTATGACAGTCTATCACAGTTATTTTCTAAGCTACTCAGAAATCAAGTTGCTAAGAGACAAGCAATATTTGCTTATCTAAATATAAGAGATAGATAGGGCATCTTCAAAAACCTCAAGAGATCTGCAGAATATGGCATTCTAAGATGTTTTCTTAACTTAAGATTTTTTGATATTGAGACATGTCAGCTCCTGACAGCACTCCCTATTCTACTCCAAGTAGAAGATGAGCATCGAAGAATCTCCAGTGGGAGATGATTAAATTGGTGGTAAGCCATTCTCTTGACAAGAAAAACCCCTTGCTTCAACTGTAGACAGACTTCTGTCCAAAAAGGACAAAACTTGGAAGCAGATAAGTCGACAGCCTAGCTCTGCCAAGACAGGGTAGGTAAGTCCTTCATAATTCCTGCTCTACAATCAATGTCTGTCAGAGAAACGGGGCCAAATGGCTGAAGATTGATGCTGTAATGTATGGAGAGAAAATGGGAACTTTCCAGGCAGCCACTGGTATGTCATTTTTTAATTTTGGAAGCTGCAGGCCCTGCACTTCCTATATAATCAGATATATTTATCCCTCTCAGGTCTCTGAGGTGGTTGAAGAATAGATAGCTAGAGTCTCATAGTTAAATTTTGAGTTGTTTAGGAATCAAGAGGGTGTTCTGGATCTAAGAAGATATTTTTAAAATTATGAGGCAAGTTAGTATGAAAGCTGAGTTAGATATAGAACTTTAAACACATGGAGATGGTTAGATAGTAGAATGTTAAAGTCAGGTGCCAAATACATATAGACTGGACATTGGGAATGTATGCTAAGCCATATAACTCTTATAATTGTGGCCTATTTATTTCTGTTGTTTTGTATTGTATTTATAGTTAGAAGAAAAAGAACCATTTTTTGGACTGAAAGGGAGAGCTGTTGGGGGGAAAAAAGAAATACCTTAAACTAAAAAAAAAAAAAAAGAAGGGAAGAGGATGGGGGGGTTGAGGGGGAGGAGGGTGGAAGGGTGGGACTGGAGGGGGGAGTAGGGAGGGGATTGTGATTGAGATGTAACTTGAAGAAATAAAAATTAAATTATAAAAAAAAAAGAAAACACTCTCTGTCCAGTGAGAACCCTGTTACCCATACCATGAAATAGCATCAGATCTGAGCCTGTGTTTCAGGCATTTTGGATGACCTTGTGTGGATAGAAGGTTTTGTGGACTCAGAATGAAGGCCGTGGTGAAATCACACAGGTGTAGTGAAGTCATGCGAGGCCACACAGACTGGCGAAATCACATGATGCCACAGGGCATAGCTGCCAGAACTCCTGAGATGCCTTTAGACCTTGATTATAGCACATACACTTTTAGAAACCCTTTATACTGTTGTCATTTTTTTTTTTTAGGATCCCCTCATTCAGTATGGGATGGTTACCCACAGTTTAAGGAGCTGTGGGTTAAACAAAAGAAACAATAATCTCTTTTGTGCACAGAGTTCAGGGTTTTTCTAGAATGCCATTTGGGGTCTTTCTCCGTTCCCCTCTCAGACACACTGATCACCTGCAGATCTCTCTGGTTCCTGAGGGCCACCGAAACTCCAGTGTTCCTCAGAGGATGAAGGAGCTCAGAACCTGCTTATCCCAGCTGTGCCTGCTGCCTCTGCAGAAGGCACAGCCTTGCAGCCCACTTACACTGGCCAGGATTCAGTCACACGGACATCTCCATCTGCAGTGTTTTATTGGCCTTTATTAGAGATGGGAGTTCTAGTGACGAAGCAGAGGAGAACACAGAATGGGAACTAGAAGCAACTCAGGAAACCACAAGTTCAGGTGTACCATCTCGCCTACAGTTTGCTCTTGATCTAAATTTGCTACCGTAGAATAGTATTCTTTTCTTTCTTTATTTTTTATGTTTATTTATTACTTCAAGTTACATCTCCATCACAGTGCCCTCTTTCCACCCCTCCCAGTCCCACCCTCCCAACCTTCCCCCCCATCCTACTCCTGCAGAGTGGAGTGTCCCTACATATCAGTTCCCTACCCTAGTTCAGCAGTCATATGAGGGCTAAGAGCTTCCTCATATACTGGGGGCCTACAAAACAGCATTTGTAACTATATGTCTACCGATTAAATTTTGTCTGTGATGCTGGGTGGTAGGTATATTTTCCAATTGGAAAACTGAGGGTGGCTGTTTGTTTGTTTGTTTGTTATATTTTTAACTCTGATGCTCTGTAATCACAATTCAACATCTTTTGTCTAAGATGTGAAGTAAATATTTGATATATAAATGAATGAATCAATTCTATTTCCCTGATTCCCAAGTCAATTCTATTTGTTCTAGGAGTTCAGAGGCAGTTTGACAGTTTCACTTCAGTAAATGGGCAGGCATGTGTGTGCAGGAGTTCCTGGACAGGGTGGACACTTTCTTCAAGTTAGGCGCTTGGTTTAATGTTTTTTTCAGCCCCATATCCTCTTTGATTTCCTGATTTATTTAGATTTCTTTTTTATAGAAAGGGATTGTATATTTTATAGTCCCATTTCAATCCCCTTGGACACTCAGGAAAAGCCTTAGGTAAAGTAAATGGACAGAATTTACGTATTCAATAGGGTCCTTCTGAACAAAATAGTTTTAAGTGTGGAAGAAACAGTCCAACAACAATCAAAGAGAATCGACATCTCTTTCAGCAATTGCTTGATGGTCCCAGTTTTAGAGTACATTAATGTTGGTAAAGAATAATTAACTAGCCATAAAACTGGAGGTTGCTGGGAAGTCAGCAGTAAGCAGCAGCCTGGGCGAGGCCCACCAAGGAGGCTATGGATGATTAACCTGTGTCTAGGTTATAAAATGGCCCATTTGCGAACTGCTGCCCCTGGATAGATCACCTGGATTTCAATTGGATTATTGAGTGAGAGGTCTGACATGATGCTTGCTGAGATGAGAGATACCTGGTTACAAATTGTTTATGACAAGTGGAAAAAACAAGAAAGATGAATGCAGAGTTGAATAGAGCTTACTTCTTTATTTGAATAGCAGTTACTTTATGTGTATATAACTCAATACCTGTGTATTTAAAAGATGCTGGTTTGCCCCAGGGGCAGCTGTTGGGTATGTGAGACTGCCATACTGACTTTGGCGCTCTTGTTTAAGTGGGATTTTATTAAGTAGGATTATTTGTAAGTGGGATTTTATCAGTTTGCTGACATTTTTCCTTGGAATTTTTGTTTGGTTCAAACTCTATGAACTGCCCTGTGTTTAATTTAGCAATGCTGCAGATCAAAAGAGAAGTTGCCCCACAAGCTTGTAGTATACTAATGTTTACTTCCTTGTAATTAAAACTTTTTTCTTTCATTTGTCACCTTCTAGACAATCTTTTATCTTTACACATTTTTTTCTCATTTAAAACCAAATTCAGTTACAGACTTGAAGTTGCACTAACCTCTGTGGTAGGGATCTCCTCTCTTCAGTTTTCCCTCATGACTAGCACACCCTAGGCTCTTAGCAGCACTTACAAATAGGAATTCCATATCATCTAAGTTCCGGTCCATATTAAAATCCCCCCAATTGTATAAAATGTCTTTTATGATTGGAACATTTTGGTGGCCATGGGCATGTGTTCTCTCTCAGATCTGACCCTCTTGGGGTTCAAGGACTCAGGTCTTCGAGCTCAGAGAGAAATCAGGCCAGTTAGGGAGGTCATGGATTCCCGTCTCTGGTTTTATGACTCTTGCCCAATGGACTTTTTCTTCTCTTACTCCTTCATTTCCTTTTGGCTTCATTGTATTGACCTTCTGATGGTGTCCATAATATCAAACAGCACTTGTTCATAAAATACTACAGGTTTATAGCTAAATTTTAAAAAAATGTTATTTTCATTAACAAAGCCATACATTATAAAAGAAGAAAATTTAGAAAACATAAGGTAGTAAGAATTCTTTTTAGAATCTCTGCTATTTCTCCTGTCTGTATCTAATCACTCAATGTGCCCTGCAGTCCAGTATGAACACATTTACAGTGATACACACATTCAATTTTTCTCTCTATTTCCCCCCACAAAATTTTGTAGCAAATATGCAATATAATGATTAAGAAGGCAGACTTGGACATCAAACTGTAGGGGTCCAAATTCTTATTCTATTGTGTAACGGCCATGTGACCCTGTGTGGCTATGGTGACTCAGCACTCAAGTGGGCATGGATAGGACACCGTTGGTAAGTATCCAAGGCATAGTATAGAGTAGAGCTCTTCTAGAAATGATGTTTACCTTGGCAAGCTAACCCATCATGAAGGCTCAGTTCCTTATCTATCTAACACTAGAGTGAAA
The DNA here is from genome assembly GCA_907164525.1 of Lophiomys imhausi. Lineage (NCBI taxonomy): Eukaryota > Metazoa > Chordata > Mammalia > Rodentia > Muridae > Lophiomys > Lophiomys imhausi. The sequence continues at coordinate 180,002 of CAJQZJ010001418.1, forward strand.
TCAAAACTACACAGCCCAGTGAGTGTACTGTAGGTGCTAACTATAATCATGGCTTCTAGGATTACCTTTTTAAATGGTGTCATGGACACATCACAGTTCATGTGATACTCAGGCAAATTTTTCATAGTGTTCTGTTTCTTCTCCCTCCACTCTCCTTCATTCTCCCGTGACTGATCAGCTGACCCCTGACCTTGATCATCTCCAGGATCTGCTATTCCTACATCATGGTATGGGATCTCAGAATTCAAATCCCAAGGCTTCAATATAAGAAATGAGAGGAGAAACAGAAGTCTGAGTCCCGTATGGTAGTTAGGGAGTCATAGTAAAGAGCTCCTTCTGTGAGAATCACAAGTCATCCTCCTTACAATGCTCAAGCATTGAGCCAAGATCACAGAGGAGCGATTGATGGGTTGGATTTCAGGATTGCCTACTAACCTACTCCTCTACAGAAATCAACCCTATTTGAAGAACTAATCTGTGTTTGTCCCTAGATTCTGATGTTACCCTTCTCTACTTCTTCTAAATCCAACAGTCTCCACAAAAGGGGGGAAGGAGCTCCTTGCTGGCTGCTGGGCCTTCCCTTCAGTGTAAATCATTTTCAAGGCTTCTCTTTCTGTTGCTTAAGGATGTGTTCTTTAGAAGGCATAATATCCATAGCCACAACTTTAAACAAAATCTTATTTCAGGGCCAGAAAGAGAACTCAGTGGTTAACAGCACTTTCTGTCCTTCCAGATGACTGAATTCAGTTCCCAGTACCCATGTTTTATGGCTCACAACCTCCCTCTAACTCCAGGGAATCTGATGCCCTCTTCTGTCCTCAAGGGAACCTGCTAATGTGCATGCACATGCATACAAACAGGTACACAAGCGTGTGCAGACACATACATACATACACACACACACAAGTACACAAATAATAGAAATAAAAACAAAAGCTCCATGAAACCTGAGATTCTAGAGGGCAGCATTCCACCCCATTGCCTAGAATGGGGTGCACTTTTCAATGTTCCCTACCACCCTGTCATGTCACCATATGCTACCAAAGAAAGGGCGGAGGAGACCTCTGCTCAAAGATGGGGACCTTTGCAAGTGTCTTGCAGTTGGTCACCATCGTGCTGACAGTGATAGAGATGCTTTCCATCAGTGAAGGTGGTTTTCAGAACAAATCTAGAATTGGCATCCTCTTTTACTATTGGGATGAACTGTCATCACCACGCCACTCCACACAGAGGGTGCATAGCAACACTAACACCCACTGTGCGAAGATCTAACAGGACACAGCGTCTTCAAATTTATATCAGTCTCTGTTTAAAAACCTGACAAAACCAAAATGTGTTCTCCATAAATTACAGCATCACCGTTCTGGCTGCTGGGTGAAGGCTGGGTCAGCGTTTCCTTACTGTTTCAGGGCCCTGGTTCTCAGCTATAAAAATGGACCTTAGGTTTAAAGCTGGCGAGGAACACCTCAGCCTTGGAACACATTTTCCTTGCCAAATTTTGAGAGCAAAACCAATTCGTTTACTTCCCATTTTGTCGTGACTTTTGTGAAGAGAAATGTCTGAGAATTGTATTCCCAGATTCTTTTTTTTTGGGGGGGGGGGCTAGTTTCAGATCTTCGGACTAGTTTTGGAATTAGGAGAAAAAGTTAGGTTAAAAGCCCATTTTTTAAAGAAGGACCTTGTTCTCACTCTCCCCGCCCCCCACCCCGCTCCCTTCTGATTTCATTAAGGTTTAACAATAGTTTTATTTTGACATGGACAAATGACACGACTGTGGTTGGAAGTGAAATTGGATTATATGATTAGGCTAATAACCCTCTACAACAGACCTTATTCTGTTGCACTTGTTAGCTATAATTTCCCATTGGCTTCCTGGAGAAACCGTTTAGTATAAATGTTCATACACATAATCAAATTTCTTTAGTTTCACTTAAGCATGTATTTACTTGTGGTCCCTTAGGCACAAAACATTTTTCACCATAGTTCTTGATAATATTATCAGAATACCAGTTTTTGGGAAAGGGGCTGCAACCATCAATCTAGTCTAATCAGATATTTAAATGGCTTGATGATTTTGATCTTTACCAAGGAACCACTGGTCCTACTAAAATCAGAAGTTGCTCATGTCATATTTTATCAATTCTTTCTTAGTTTTGTGTGCAGACACAGGCACAGGCTTCCACCATAATGAATCATTTGGCTTTTCTCAGTGAGCACCTGGACTACAAGGCAGGGAGGGGGTGTGGTGGTCCATTCCTAAAAGGGCAATGCTTGCTGGGATGTCAAAGCGTGGGCAGAAGTCATGAAGGTTGGAAGGGAAAGTGCATTTTAAAGTGTATTAGATGAAAACAAACAAACTATTCTTTCTTTTTGTTTTCTTTCTTTCTTTCTTTTTTGAGACAGGGTTTTTCTCTGTAGCCTCTCTTGGGTGTCCTGGAACTCACTCTGTAGACCAGATCAAAACTATTCTTAAATAAAAGATCTAAAAAAAAAGTCACAAAATAATTGTTTTCTAAGTTCAAGCAACATATGAGTTGGAAGTAAGAAAGGACATAGAGATTCATGGCATAGTGTGAGAGATGGTCAGTGGTCAGTATTAATGCGTTCGCTTTTAAAAATCAAGATTCCTGTGTTTCTGGAAGCAATGATAGCAGATGGCAGGGCCACACAAGGATTCCCCACTCCCAGCAGAGAATGTCCCTGCCACTCAAAGTCACCGGGGCTGGAAGAACTCCTGTTGAGCCTTGCATCATCTGACAGCACACATGCTCTTGGAGCAGGGGAATGCGAATTTGCAGGCGAGGGAGAGACAAACCTTTGTTTAGCTAATCGATGTGACAAGCATGGGCTATGTGCAGCCTTGGGAGAGGGGTGCCAGGTGTCCAGGACCGGAAGAGTAATGGGCCAGGGCCTCCATTTTTGTGTGTATTTGTCTGCAAATTGCAACAAACAATAGAAATTTGGTGGGACTGGAAAAGGATTGCTTCATTGAAGAGTTCTGTCGTCTCCATCTTTTGACTTACAGAAGTAAAGAAATGGTTTCAGGTGACAAGCTGTGAAAACCACTATATTGTAGAGCCACTTGCCCCAGCGCAAAAAAAAAAAAAAAAAAAAAAAAAAAAAAAAAAGTTCCCATGATGCATCTGCAGGTCTGAATGACAAACAATAGCGGTTAGTCACCACCAGGGGGAGGAGAGGTTGTAGGGTTAGGGGGCCATAGGTGCCCCTGACCAGGCTGCCATCAAAGAGCACCGTGTTCCATCTGATCAGCACCGATAAGCTTGTGTGCCCCCAGGCCGTTGTAGTCACTCCCTGGGTGAGAGGTGACAAGGTCCAAGAATGGGAGCCAGCTGCTTCCATTTGCTCCCAGGCCTCAGTGTCCCAGAGTGGTCAAGGCTACTTTTTTGAAATAATCAGCTGTCAGGCACATGGCGTGGCAGGAAAAGGGGAGAGGCCTCCTTACCCTGTAGTGAGCTGAGCAGGAGGCCTGACCACTAGGAGGCAGGACGGTATTGTCTAAGCCAACCGTGTACAGGCTCACTGAGGGATCTGTGGGCAGGAGGTCCCTCTTCCCTGCTCTCTGTGGGACCCTGGGAAGTTACTGTGCCTTAAGAGCCTCAGTTAGTTCATCTATAAAATGGGAACAGTCATGTCTGTGCCTCTTTGGCGTTTGGTAAGTCCACAGTAAAAAGCAGCTATTATTTCACATAGAGAAGTGGTCAGGATACTTGCTCTTTCAAACACCACTAGGTCTCCACCCACATACCACATAGGGAACAAAATTCAGTGTGGGCAGTTCAAGAGAAACAGTGTAGGAAATATGACTCTTGGACAGAAGTCTCCAGCTGCTCAATTTGGAACAGGCTGAAAGGGATGGAGGGAAGCCACAGGGGGGCCTTGAGCCAAGAGGCCTGGCAAGACCCCTCTGAAGAAGTACCTTCTCCTCTGGGAAACAGAATAATGTCAGTCTGATCCTCTTTGAGGAGAAAACTGGAGATTGGGTCCAGGCCAGAAGGCCAGAGCTGTAGCTTTTCTCTGAGAAGGTTGAGGGGTCTTTGGGAGGTAGTGGGGGAGGAGGGACAGACGGAACTCTGAAGAGGAAGAGCCAGTGTGTGTCCAAGGCCCTTTTGCTCTTTCTTCCTTTTAGTTTGCAACCTGAGAGCTGTCCACCCAGGCAGCTGCTTCTCTTGTGAGAGCCACCAGTGCCAGCGAATGGATTCCACCAAGCTGCATTCCCACAGAGTCTACAGTGAGCACCCTGATGGAGACTGACTGCCTCTGCCTCATTTACCTTCCCAAACTTTTTTTTTTAATTTTAAGTTTATCTATTTATTCATTTTACATCCCCATAATAACCCCCTACCTCCCCTCCTCTGGGTTCCCGTTCTACCAACCCCTTCCCCTTATCCCCCCTCCTCCCCTTCTCCTCAGAAAGGGGGAACCCTCCGAGCCCCATACCATCCCACCCTGACACATCACATCGAGTCAGGATTGAGGGTTTTTAAACTCAAATTGGTGCATCTTAACTTGTATCTGTTATCTAACCCAAAGTAAATGGGAGATGGGTCGATTCTCACTCTAGTCTTTGCCACCTGGGAGACCTCCTAGACAGAGAGGGAATGTGGAGAAAATGTGAGAGCCAGTCCCTCCATATTGTATGCATTTAAAAATCCAGTGTTTTCTCCTCCATTGCTGGTGGGAGTGCAAGCTTGTAAAATCACTATGGAAATCAGTCTGGTGATATCTTAGAAAACTTGGAATAGCTCTACCTCAAGACCCAGCCATACCACTTCTGAGTATACATCCAAATGACTCCTCACCAAATCACAAGGAAGTTTCCTCATCTATGTTCATGGCAGCCTTATTTGTGATAGCTAGAAACTTGAAACAACCCAGATGTCCCGCAACTGAGGAATGGATTAAAAAAAAAAAAACAACAACAACTGTGGTACATCTACACAATGAAATACTACTCAGCTATCAGAAACAATGAAATCATGCAATTTGCAGCCAAATGGATGGAACTAGAAAAGCTCATCCTGAATGAGCTAACCCAGACTCAGAAAGATGCACATGTCATCTACTCACTTATAGTTGAATTTTAGCCATATAGTAAAGGATAACTATACTACAACCAATGCACCAAAGGGAACAGGAACATAGACTTTGTTACCTGTCAGTGAGACACTTTTCCCTAGTGGTGCTGCCTTGTAGGTCCCCAGTGTATGAGGAGGCTCTTGGCCCTTATATGACTGGTGAACTGGGGCAGGGGACTGTTATGTAGGAACACTGCACTCCAGAGGAGTGGGATGGAAGGGAGAGGGGGTAGAGGTTGGAGGGCGGGACTGGGAGGGGTGGAAAGAGGGTACTGTGATGGAGATGTAACCTGAAGTAATAAATAAACATAAAAAAATCCAGTGTTTTACTGAAACATTCCAGCTTCTGGACTTTCCTTACACAGAGAAAGTGGCTCTGGTCTCACTCTCTCTTCAGTGGTCAGCGCTAGTGGAATCAGAACACGTTGACAGGCATGGGGTCTCTGCTTATGCAGCTGGTGAACATCAGAGCCCTTTCGGAAGATTGCTTGAACTAACCCCTTACCTTCCAGCAGTAAAAATGGGTAAGAGGGGCTCCCTTTGGGGTCCACGGCTCTCAGCTGGCAGAGTCTGGGGTGCACCCTCTTGATTCTTACCCTCCATTTTCACCACATTGATCTGGTTGCCTCCACAGTTCATAAATGGTGGCCTGCGTAAGAGAGACGACAGAATGGACTGGCTCTGCTTACCAAACACGCTTGGCACGGCTAACCTCTGGGCTGGCCTCATGTCCTTTGGGATGGCCACACAGAATTTAAAAGGTGACTAAATTCTGAGTTTTCAACCAACACTTTATGTTCCTTAGTCTAGCTTTTAAAAGACAGAAAAGAGTGCAACATATTCCCCACAAAGCGATTAACATTTAATAAAAAGTCTTAACACCATCCAGAAAATGGGGCTGTAAAGAATGGTTTCTTCCCAGAGGGCTTGGGATGGCCAAGGTTTCACTAAAATTACTCTCCTCCTGGGAGCACCTTCAACTTCCTCAGAGGATCTCACTTGAGCCCACCCACTGTGAGCTTTCCAGTTTTAAATTTCAATGTTTAAGTCGTGGAATTCTCCTTCAGACAAAATCTTACTTGAAACCCTACTGTACAAAAACAGAGAAAGTCTTGTGGGGAGCCTTGGGAGGGAGTTTCAGGTCATCTCTTGGAACTCCCTTCCCTTCCACCTCTGCTACCCTCAGGCATCTACCAGCCTACCAGGGTGCTCTTGATATCCTCCTTGCTCTCCCTCTCCTTGCTCTGACTCTCTTTGTCAGCGAATCACCAAGATATGAGGGGGGGATGTGGATGCATCAGTCTCACATGGACTTGTGACTTCAATTTGAGCTAAGGCCCAAGAAGCTGCATTTAAACACAAGCACCCCCCACCCCAATGCCGTCAAAACGATCTCTCGGTACTCTGAAGCTTGCCGCTGCCACCTTGGGCCTCTAGAGAGCCTGGTCTACAGTTCACTCTTGTGAGTCCCATGATGCCACTGAGGAGGGGTGGTTACCCCGGTTTTACAACTGGCACAGATGAAAGTGGATGATCCCTGGGCTTCCTCCACAGTGAGTTCCTCTTTCTTCCTGTCACATTCGACTGGAGCAAGTGAGGGACACGTGTGACTGTGGAGGCCCAGGGACACATTCTACCAAAGATGGGATCCCCTTATGAGGCCAATTATCCTCGGTGTTTCCCTCTTTCAGAGAAAGAGGGAGGAGTCACTAACTGGGGAGGAGGCACAGCCAGATGGAGCTGGCTTTGGCAACCTGCCCTGTTTCTCAGGCCCTGGCCTGTCATGAGGAATTGAAAGCACGTGTATAAAAATGACAGCTGGAGGAGGGGCTGCTGTCCAATTGCACAGAGACAGGGTGACTATCATAGAAGGGATTTATTACATATTTTATAATAACAGGAAGAGAGGACTTTGTTCTTACCACAAAGAAGAGGTAGACATTTGAAGTGACTGAAATGCTAATTACTCTAATTTTGTTGTTATACCCTGCATATATATGTTGAAATATCATAATGTACCCCAGAAATATTTCAATTAAAACATTTCAATGAAAAGAAAGTAAACGTTTCAATGAAAAGGAAAAAGAAAGTACAGCAGTCCACGGACCCAGCAGGGTGTCAAGGCCAGTCAGTGTTCATGCCCTGAGAGCTGGTATGGCTACTTTATAGAGTGGCTGTCACAGGAGAAACCCATCGGGACAATTGTCTTCCTAAATCTGTCTGGTTCCTAAATCTGAACCGGGTAAATGGCCTGGTTCACCCAGCAGCAAGGCCAGCAGACATAAAGGGTCCCCAAGATAAAGACAACTGGAGTCTGACATCGCACCACTTGCCAGACCTAGCCCAGAGCATAGACTTTGAGGCAAAAGAGTCAGCCTAGTGGATGAAAGGATTAGTCACAGTGATTCAGCCTTCTGTGCCCTCCCAAGTGATCTTGTGTGTATGTAGGTGGCTCTATTAACCTGTGACATCACTCATCTCTGCTGGAAGGAGGTCTGGGGTTCCCAAGCCACCAACAACAGGGGTAGTGGGCCCGGCCTTCATGTTCCTTTGTACTTGAATACCCTCTAAGTGGACAGCCAGCAGAGAAGGCCAGCTGGCTCCAGTGCCTGTCTCTACTATCCCCAAACAGGATCTCAGCTTTTGAAGATAGCACCTTTCTTCCCTCTGACAGTGGTACCCATGGTTCCCATGGCTTCACCACATCCTCTGTGGTACATGTGCTCTCTCAATCAGGGATGGGCAGAGACATTTCCATGAACAGATAACCCTGGAAAGGAGCTTTTTGAGGCAGTGAGCTGCTTCAAAGGCCATGACTCTGGGGAAAGATTGAGTGAGTGCCTAATAGGAACAAGGGCGTGAAGAGGGACCATGACCTATGCCTCCCTTCTCTCTGGGCCCTCCCTTCCATTCCCACTCAACATGTGCAAGTCACTCATTGTTTCCTTCCTCTCCTCAAAGCTTGGCCTGTACTGTTGCCTCTGCCTTTCCTCTCCTTTGGGGTCTGGAGCCTCTGGTGAGCCTCTTTTCTTTCTCTGCCCAAATCCAAACATCCTTCAATGTGTCAGTCTTCTGTGTTGTTCCCTCTAAGTCATTGTTCATTGAGTCTGTTAACCACCAGCCAGAGTCCCATACGGAGCCTGCCACACTGTTGAAGCTCAACTAAACTTGCCAGCTGACTTGTTGGAACTGAAACATGTTACACATGCTGCTTGAGCATTCCTGAGATTGTTCTACATGCAGAGCCGTGCTCAGGGGTGAGTAGGGACATACATGGCTGTGTGGCTAAGTAAGATTATTTGGGAGAGACTCAGAAACAAGCATACAAGTGGAACTGAGACACAGTCCAGGGAAATGATGGAGGTCAGGAGGACCTTGGCTTGAGGGGCACTGAAGGTGTAGAAGGCAGGGAGGGAGGTTGAAGTGTAGTGGGGAAATGAGGGACCCTGAGAGCAAGTGCTGGTCCTTGAAAAGGAATAGGAAGAGGACAAGGACAGTTGTGGGCATTGCAGAAAAAGGCAAGGGAGAACCTGAAGGGAGCAAAGAGCAGCCCAGCCTGCTGGCAGGCATTTCCCCTGGGACATGTGGTTGACACCTCCTGTCCTGGCATATGAATGAAAGAACACCCTTTCCTTCTCAGAAACACCCTAATTTTGGTCATAAAGAGCATGGTCATTTGCTGACAGACCACATGAAAACATGAGTATACTTGTGTTGGGGTAGTGTTAAGCATTCTAAATGTTAACTAATTGGTCCTGCTTGCTGTCTGTTTCTTACATTGACTCTGATTGGTGAAATAAAATGCCGAGGCCTGAGATTGGGCAAAGACAGAGAAAGGTGGGACTTCCTAACAGGAAGCCTGCACTTTAGAGAGAGATTAATGGATTCCAGCCAGGAACAGCAGGAAGGAGGCACACACCATGGGTTAGGAAAAAGAACCTCAGTCCACATGGCCAGGAACATCGGCATGTCATGGAGAGTGGCAGTCCAAGAGGACGTATGCATATCTGGGGTCATATTTGGGTAATAGAATTAAGAGCCAGCTTAGATGGGCTAAGATTGCACAACTCAGGCCAAGGCTTGTTAAAATCCATGTGGTCTCTGTGTGCTCATTTGTAATGGCTGCTTAAAGATTAACAACTGCCGAGCCAATTAACAATAATATAAATACTGCTTAAATAATTTAATTAGCCATATTATTTTTTT
>CAJQZJ010001418.1:200357-212857 GCA_907164525.1 Lophiomys imhausi
TGTGTGTGTGTGTGTGTGTGTGTGTGTGTGTGTGTGTGTGTGTGCATGCACACATGCAGAAGTCAGAGGATAACTTTTGGGAATTAGTTTTCTTTTTTGCTATGTAGGTCACAGGGATTGAACCTAGGTGGTCAGGCTTGTCAGCAAGCAGCTGTATATCTGCTGAAACATCTTGCTGGTCCATGTCTTCCCCCATTCTATGAGCTGTGCGTTCCCCCTGAGGACAGTTTTGTTTGCTGTGCAGACAATTTTAGCTTCATGTAATAGCCTCTGCCAATTCTTGGAATTATTTTTTGTGCTATCAGGGTCCTTTCAGGGAGTTCTTGTCTATGCCTGTATCTTGAAATGTTTCTCTCTAGTAGTCTTAATGTTTCAGGTTCTAAATTGAGGTCTTTGAAGTATTTTGAGTTAACATTTGTGCAAGGTAAGAGATATGGATCTAGTTTCATTCTTCTGCAAATGGACATCCAGTTTTGTAAGCACCATTTGTTGAATAGGCCCCCACCCCCATTTTCAGTGCATGTTTTAATCACTTTTTCAAGTACCTAATAGCTGTATCTGTGTGGATTTATTCCTGGTTCTTCTGTTATTTATTTATCCCTGGTTATTCTGTTCCATTGCTCTACATATTGGATATAGCCCAGCTGTGGGGTTTACATTATACTAGGGATAGAGAGATGGCTTGGTGATTAAGTGCACTTGCTGTTTGGACTCAGGTTTGATTCCCAGCACTCACTGACAACCATCTGTAACTCAAGTTACAGGGACCCAGTGCCCTCTTCTGGTCTCCACGGGTACTGCACACAGGTGGTACACAAACACACGTGCAGGCAAAACACTCATGCAACAAAATAATTTTAAGATATTTAAAAGAAAGAACGAAAAAGAAAAAGAAAGTACTAGCCAATGAACCAACAGCCCCATGTTTGAAGTGCATAACAACTGTCATGAAACCAAAATCTTACTTTTCTAGTTTTTCATGAATCATGTGAAATGAGGAATATTAGACTAGTTTTTAAAATTTAGAAAATGGCAGTTTTTGGATTAACCTAATATTCTGGTCTTGTCACATCACCAAATAGGTTTATATAAGACCCCAGGTTAAGAGCCACTTCTTTTGAAAAAAAGATTCCTAAATTTTTATTTTTATTTTAAATGTGCGATTATTTTGCTCACAAGTATACCTGTGTACCACATGCATGCAGTGCCTGTAGAGGCCAGAAGGGGCACTGGCTCTCCTGGAACTGGAGTTAGGAATGGTCCTGAGTCAGCATGTGGGAGCTGGGAACTGAACCCAAATCCTCTGCAAGAGCAGTGCATGCTCTTAACTGCTGAGCCATCTCTCCAAGAATCACTGCTTTGAGTTGGGGATATTGTTTGTCTTCTCATCCAAGGAAGTGGGATTAAGATGCCAAATACACTTCCCCAGGTCATGGGTTCAACTAAGCATGGGACTTGGTGGGGGGACTTGTCATAGTCCCCAATAGTATCACAAAGCACTGGACTGCTTCACCCCAACTCCATGCTGATTTCCGGCTCCAGCATCATTATCTTGTTTTGAGTAGGTATCTTCAGTAGTTTGAGTGGTGGGATAGAGAGGAAGGGAGCAAGGGGTGGTAATGGAACCGGCAGCCCATGGGTCAGCCTTTGACCGTGGTCCTTTGCACACAGCAGGCCGAGAGGTGATTGAACAACTTGACTTTGTAACCTCATTAATTTGAGGGCAGGCAAGACCAGTCCTAGGGCCTGACTGAGCTTGTCTCACCTGAGTCTGACTGTCCCATCAGACCTTCTCACGGTACATGGTGTCAGTTTGAAGACCAAATCCTTGGGTTAAGGAAGGTGCAAGTGAGCCTTTCTGAAACTGTCGCAAGGATCTCAGTGTCCTCCATCCTCACTGGGGGTATAATTCACTGAAGGCCAGGGAAATGTCTTCAGTTTCTTTCACACTCTAGTAACAAACTGATGTGGGTGACCATCAGTGTCACCAACTGGTTCAGGTAGTGTGTGTGTGTTTACAGGAGAAATGGCTCATTTTGGACACTGGTTTTAGAAGTTCTAGTCTATGGTCAAGTGCTTCAGGCCTCTCAAGGAGCAGCACGTGGTAGTGAGAGGGTGTATTCACCATTACTTCTGCTTACTTTATGAACCAGGAAGCGAAGAAGAGGAAGAGCTGCGGGTCTCACTCTCCCTTCAAGGTCATGGCCCTTGATGACTTAAAGGACTTCCTCTAGGTCACACCACCTTAAGTTTCAACATATCTGAGCAGTTTCCCCAGAGACCAATCATTTAACACCTGGCTTTGTCAGGGCCACTGATCCAAACCCCAGCAGGAAGACAGCTTAGACAAGACAACAGAACACATTACCTTGCAAATTACCTTCTAGTTTCTTGGGAACCTCTCCACACATCTCACCCATCCTACCATGTGGTGCATCTGTGAAATGGCACCTGTTTCTTCAGGATGCATGGTGGTGTGGTGGAAGTGGACCAGCCTTAGGTCAGAAACCTGGGTTAAAACACTGTTTTTTAACTATCTAGTTGCCCAGTTTGGGTTAAGCTTCTCATTTACTCCCTTCAGCTTGCTTTCCTCCTCTGTAAAATGAGGATGCTAATCACCTCTAAAAGAGGTAGAAATTGACACAATGGCATATGCAAGGCAGTGCTCTGGCACTGCACAATCACAAGGGATGCTTCAGAGACAATGAAACATGGAAAGCTTAAACATAATTTTTACTTCTTGTAACTCTGTCTTCCCAAAACAGACATGCTAAAAGCCAGTATTGACCATCTAGAAAAAAATTTTAAGTAGATTTCTGGAAGGCAGTTGGGAGGGGCATCACGAGGCAGTTGAGGCATGAGAATGGCTTGAAGCATAGTGCAAGAGAGGTGAGTGGATGGGAACTGCCATTCACGGTTATTGCATCTGTGTGTCCCCTGTGGTAAGGTCCTCCTCAGAGCAAGGCAGGACTGGGCAGTGGCTCTCAGTCAAGGAGATGGGGTTCTAGCCAGTAGGCAATGGTGGGAAACATATGAGGAGTGTGGCTACTGGTTATGACTTTCCACTAACTTCTTCCCCTAACTGTCCAACCACTGTGAGTGGACAGTACTTCAAGTGAGCATTGCACTTTACTCTCAGCCCTGCTACAATTCTAGCTTCCAGATCCTGCCCCATCTTCTCAGCTACTATAATTTACTTTCCCTTGATTTAATTTAAATAATCATACAAGAAGTATGGAATTGTTTTTAAAATAGTGCGAGGGATACATAGTTAAACAAACAAAAATTTTAATTCTGTGATGATCTCCAAAATGTTTTCATAAAACCCAGTAACAAGCCCAACCTGCTTGATACTCTTATCTATCCTGGCACGAGGGAAAGAGAGGCCTACAAGTTAGAAACTCCTCACGTTTAGCTATCTCCATGAGAGCTCTTCAGGACCCAGGTGGGGACATCCAGGAGATAGAATGGTTACCCACTGTCCTGTCCACTTGAGCAGGATGTGGTATCCATCCTCCCTAATTAGTGAGTGCTTGAAAGCAGGGCCTTTTCCTTGATTTACAAGCCCTCATCATCATCCTTTATTGTGCACTGATATTTGAAGGCAGGGAGGAGAGACACTTATGGGGAGGTGAGCATGTCCTTAGATGACATTGGTGAGGGCAAGTGTCACCTGCACACAAGCCCCTCTTCAGAGGGCCGTTGTGTTAGGTCAGGCGGCAGTGGATGGTACACGCTTGGCTTATTGGCAGTATATTGAGGTGTCATCCATTCTGTACAGAAATTCAAGGGGCAGCACACAGGAAGCCCAGAGCTGTATTATTAGTGCTTGCTGAAGGACTGGATCTTCCCATGGTTTTGACTCGTAGGAAACATGGAGGCGGCGTTGTTGATGTGCCTGCCGATCCATTCCTTTGACAGCTCTTACTAACAAAGTTCTTCGCTTATCTAGTGATGCCAAGGAGGAAGATATACACAGGCCTTACCTCAGACAATTTGCTCTATGTAGGTTCAGGACATGTGCCTCTCTAGATGGAAAAATCCCAGGAGATTAAAACACAAATGTGTCATCTTGGTTTTTATATGGGAAACACCTATCTGGTTCAGGTCTAGAGAATTCCTTACACCCCACATCAAAATGTTGCTCCTGCTTTGCTTCATTCACAGGGGGAGATTTCTCTCAGTTGAAAAGAACCATTTTCTTGACCCTGGTGGCCATTTACCCAATATTTTGTCTTTTTCCTTCCTTTCACTGCAGGGTATCTCAGGTGAGCAATATGTATCAATTACCTCCATTTTAATGTTTACCCACAGCTTCCAGAACCTTCCATAAGTTGGTGTTCTTTTTCTTTTCAGATATCTCTCACCCCCCCCCCCATTACTGAACATCAGTTGCCTTTTCTTATTCCAGTTTTGACTTTTCAGGTAACAGGCATTCATTCCTCTGGCCTCTCCATCAGTAAGGCTGTGGGGATTCTGCCATCCTCAGCGCAGCCTTCCTTTTCTCCTCTGACTCTCACGGGTCCCCTCTCCTTCTCCTTGAGCCTCAAGGGCCATGCCTTCCTTTTTGTCCACTCCTACTTCAGCTCCTTAGAGAGCACTTTCATGATTCCAGTGCCAGCTTGTGACCTCTTTCTTTCAGAGTCATACTGCACATTCCTGGCAGTTCAGCAGCAGTGGATACCAGTGCCATCCAGCTGGAGTTGCTGGGTGGCGTCCACCCCCATGTCAATTTCCAACAACCCAGACTCTGCTGTGTCTTCTCCCCCATCCTGTGTCTGTTTCCAGTCCACATCCTCTGGCCTCACCTCTATAATCCCTTCATTCCTTCAAGTTTTCCACTTCACCAACATCAATGCCACATCATTTTGGAGACACTATCGCTATTTTAATGTTCTGCCCACATCCCTATTGGGGGCAGTAGTAGAAAATGATGCTGGATAGAAAAACGTCTCACTTCAAAATCCAGGCGAGGAAGTGTGGAATTAGCCTAGTACAACTACTTTTCAACAACAAGAGAAATCAAAGGATATCTCAGTTAAAAAAAAAAAAAACAAATGAAGCCTGGCTCATGGGAAGTTTTGAAGAGGGCAATGACTATTATCACTATCATTTCTAACCTTTTCATTTTATAGGTCTTTGTACCCTGCTGAGTTGAAGGCTTCCTGGGGTGTGGGTCATGGTTGCTTTTATCCCTCTCATTCTCTCCTGGCCCCTACTTATTTTTAAGGGACTGTGTCATTTACAGTAGCTGGGAGTGCAGACTTAGGCCTTGGCTAATATGGCTGGGCATCCTTTGATGTCCTCCTCTTCTGGCTGTGAGAACGGAGGCCAGATTTGCCACTTCTCTGTGCCTTGCTTAAGCTCATCAACATGTAGATGTAAGGACAGTTGATTCCTACCAGGATTGAATGAAATGGATTATGTAATCTAACTTGGTGCTTACTATGAGGTCATTTATAATAATAACTATTATCACTGTTCTTATAAATGGTTATATTTACTTTTGTGATATTTCTGCATGCTGAGAAATTTCTTCTAGTAGTTACTACCTGACATGACATTATTCTTCTTGTGAGACTGTGGCTTTTCAGTTACATAAACTCTGCCAGGCTTCTCTGCCTGCTAGGAAGCTCAAAGTTAAAGTTTAGCCCTAACAGCCATGTAGACCCCAATACTTTTAAAGTGTATTTGGGTTGCGTTTTTCTGATCCTATCTCCTACTTCCCTCTTTATTTCTATGTTTCACTTATAATAAGATGGCTTAAATCACATCTATTCAAATCACTGCTTCTCAGGTTTTTCTTAGTCATGGTCTCCTTGAGTGAATTTTCTTTCTAGAAAAATCTATGTATTAATTCTGTCTACCCCCTTTCAAATGTGTATCTTATTTTAGGGCATTCCTGGGCTTCCCTACTTAGCCTGTAACTAGATAACAGAGAAGAGATGAGAGAGGTAGGGCTGAAGTTATGATGATTAGGAAGAAATATCTTAGCTTCTCAGAAAGCCTGTGAGTTCATCTCGGGTGTCGCCTTTCACTGCACAGGTGGTGGTGGCCCTGTTCCCTTTTGGATTCTCTGCACAGCTGAGAGTTCTCCCTACAGAACACTTCTGCAATCAGCCACCATGCAATCTGGAGATTAACACACACCTGTAGGCATCCTAGTTCCTGGAGGACTGTCCAACCATCTCTGGCTTTGAATCCCCAAAGGCTTCCAGTCCTCTAGTACCCGACAGGTTTGGACTGTTTCAGTTTGGGCTGGGTGTCCTTTTATGGCCACTTACAGCTATGAGAAGCTATGGAATCTGCCCATCTGGGTCCCTCCCTTCCAGCAGAGGAACCCAAATATGTACTATGAAGTACTACCATCCTAGAGATCCCTGACAAGCCAATCCTATAGTCTTCCCCAGAAACCATGACTTGGACTCAAGACACACGCTACTTTCTACTACTAGTCTTTTGAATTGGGCTCTTTATGAAGAGAGAGGAGACCAAAGGATAAAACTGGTGCATGGCAGGCTGTGTGGGGACTAGTTGAAGGTGATTACTGGAAAGGAAGAGAAAGACAGTAACCTCTGGTCCTGCATAGCTCTCCGGTGCCTGAATCCTTTCTTCTTGCAATCTTATTTACCCTCTTGGGTTCCATGAAATATCTTTGCGACCTTGTAATAAATGCCTGGTTCAGGTCTAAGTCGGTTGGAATGAGTTTTGCACTAAATGCAAAGTCAGTCTCTTCCCCTCCCCTCTCTCCTCTTCGCAATTCTTGTGTTCTTATGAACTTCATTACTCCCCTTGCCATATCCACATTTTCCTGGCTGCAGATGGCATCTCCACAGCTATTAAAGCCCAGAGCTCTGCTTCTTTTTCAAACGTGGAAGCCAGGGTTGCCTTCCAATCACATGCTCTGTGAGGATGGGAAACTTCTCCTTCCTAAACCTCCATCTACAGCCAATCACTCAGGCCTGACATTTGTCATCATCTCTGGCTTCTGACTCTCTTTCAGGACTTTCAAGGTCTCTAGATTTTGTAATCTTCTCCCCTACGGTGGCCTCAGGATCTTTCTCTCTCCTCTCAATCCCAATCACTCTCATGTTTGATTACCGAATGGTCACCCTTCCCTCTACCCTCTGCCACGTGAAAGTGTTTCCACAAAACAAGACTTCTAAGCAAGATGTTATCTGTGTGCACACACCCAGTGAAGACTCTGGGTCCAGCTAGGAGCACTTCCTCCCAGCTTCTTGGGTGTGTCTGTGCTCTCATGGCACATAGGTTAGACATGGTGGAGGAATCATTACAGACACCCGTGGTCAACCACCTTCAATGCCATCTTAATTGTGAGACACTGTTCCCCACACTTGCCTGGGTGAATATCCCCGCCTCAGGCTTTCTACTCAGGTAGCACACAGTTGTGGTTGTGGTAAGCACAGTCTACCATGGAGCGTGCTCGCATTCTATGCTGCTCTGGTATGGTTACCCTCATCAGCTTCCTCTTCTTATGCTCCATTCCATCCACCCTTCAAGTTCTCGTGACAGCCCGACAACTTCTCCACTTACCTCCACCTAGATGCTCTGTCTCAGCCTTCAGCCTGCTTGTCCATCTGTGCTCTGGTGACCTAGCACTTAGCCTGTGGATCTGCATCTGTGCCCTCTGCCTCCTTCTCATGGGTCTCAGTTCCCTGAGAACTGAGCTACTTCCAACTCTGCTCTATCTTCCCTGTGGGCCTTTGACCGACAAATAGCTCAAAGAGTGCACTGGATTTAGTTCTGCAGCTTCTTAACAAGTGCAGGTGCACACCAACATGCATGTCTGTAACCGAACTTTTAAATTATTATTTAACTCTTATTTATTTATTACTAAATTCACTTTTAACAAACACCAACAATTTCTTAACTATTAATCCTATAAATTCCTACAACCCCTTTAACCTATCCACTAAACCTATTGATAATTATTTTTCTAACCTTTTAGAATGATACAGTCTCTGGGGCAGGTCCTCAGTCGTCAGGAACACAGTCTTTGTTGTAGATTCTTTAACGCACTTAGCAGTCCTTTTTCTGGATCTCTCAGATGCAGGTTCTTCAGGGTAAGTTGGTTATTGCAGTCTCACCTTAAATAAGGCTTCATGCTTTCTTCTCTGTGGGAGACCCCAGCCGTCTGCAGGCCAACTTACTTCTTTTGAATCAGGAACTCAGCTGCTCTGCCTCAGTCCTTAAAGCCAGGCACAGTTTCCTTTAGGCCACTGTTCGGACAGATCAAACCCCTCTAGGCAAAAGCTGAGCCACAGGGTTTAGTCCTTGGCCTTTTGGTGTCTTGCTCAGGCTTTCTTTGCTCACCAGCTTCTTTCTGCTTCAGGGAAATCTGGCCATCAAATGATGGCCAGCCCTTTTTTCAGCAGGACTCTTGGAGCTCTCTAGCATCAGGGGCCTCTTCTCCTTCTGGGCTCCATGCACTGTCCTTAAGTAGGAGGAACTCTGTTTCAGCTTAATTTGGGCTCCGCCCACTTAGCAGCTGAAAACAATGTCAGGCCAGATACTTTGTTTCTTCAAGTCCATTAAGTCTTTCCTGTTTTCCTGACTTCAACCTTGTTTTTCAGTCTATTGAGTCTTTCCTGTTTTCCTGACTTCAACCTTGTTTTTCAGTCCATTGAGTATTTCAACTGTTTTTCCTGACTTCAACCTTGTTTTTCAGTCTATTAAGTCTCCTGTTTGTTTCCTGTTTTTAGTCCACATGCTGATAATGCTCTTCATGCCCCGAATTAAGAGACAGTATCAGAAACCCTTATATATTTTCTAAATCTAATCTAATTTATCTAACTCTCTACACATGTCCCTGGAGGGATACCTTGAAAACAATTATTTTAGCTGGTTCAGCTTTGCTATTTATAAAATTAACCAGGTCACCAATGCTAGGGCATGGATGAATCTCAAAAACATTATGATTAATAAAATGAACAAGTCACAAAAGGATACATCATGTGTAGATCCCATTTATGGGAGATAATGGGGTAACCAATTTTGTAGAAAGTACAATGGTGGTTTCTAGGGCCCAAGGAAGGCAGGAAAAAGGGGGAATAATGTTTAACAGGTAAAGGTTCTTTAATTTACTGGGAAGCATATTCCAATACACTTGTAGATTTTTTTAAAAATCTGAGCCCAGAAAATACTTTCTCTCATTGGTTCTGAAATATTGGCTTCTGTAGTTGTCAAGGAATTTTTGTGTCTAAGCTACACTACTAAATCCAATAAAATTAGAATATTGTAAAATTAGAAAATGTGTTTGGTCTACCTAACCTACCACACATGGCAGCCTTGGCCAGCCTTCTGAGAATGCTTGGAGGGAGCTCTTGCATATGCCCGAAGTTGGTCAGATCACTGTACAAAGCCTTGTTTGTAATAGAGGACTGAGTACCTAGTGTCATTTATTGAATGCTGTGCTGAAAATGAAAACCTAATGGCGGTATGGGTTGCTTTTGGACCACTGAAGTTGGAGAAGTCAAACTGTCAATGGTTGAGCCCTTCTCAGTTCATTTCCACTGAGGGTTGAGGAAAAAGTTCTGAAGATGGTGCTAATAGTGGTTGAAAGGCAATGAGAATGCACTTCTTAAGGTTACCAAATCTACAAAGAAAAATCATGCTTCAGCTATCTTTTCACACACTAAAATCTTATCCATGCTCCAGCTTGTGTGTTTGTGTGTGTGTTTGTGTGTGTGTGTGTGTGTGTGTGTGTGTGTGTGTGTGTGTGTGTATGTGTGTGTGTGTTTCTGGGGTGAGGATGGGGCAAGCCACCCATCTGTTTGGACTCTACCCCTGCCTTCCTCCACTGTCAGTAGCCAGGCAGCTCCAAATAAATACCCATGGAAGTGAAGTGAATGGCATTATTTCCTTGGAATTGAGAAGGGAAATTAGAAGGGGGATGAGTGCGAATGCTTTAAAAACTTCTCACGTTTCACCTTGCCGCAATCTCCTCAGGATTTGAGTGGGAAAAGGTGTCAAACCTCAAAGCCAATGAGAGGAGGCATTTTCTGGGCTCAGATGAAGAAATCTGCAAAATTAGGAAACAATGTTTGTGCCATTGGTAGAGGCCCCAGACAGGCTCCGTTCACCTCCACATGATTTACCTGCGGCTCTCCATGATTATTTACTTGGCTATTCAGTTCAAGACAATCACAGGAATGTACGGCCCATAAATTAGAATAGCTATGAAACACAGGCTGCCTTTATGTTGAAACATAACTTCTTCGTTTTTTTTTTTTTTTTTACAAAGGGAAAATACATTTAATATACAGGCTCTGAGTGATCACTCTGTCCCTACGCCCCTTTTTTTAATATCAGAGCTCAGATCTGATGTCTAGCCTGTTCTAGGACTTTGCCCTTGTGGCCCATTGCAGGCCCAGGAGACAATAATAACTCCTGCATCCTGCATGAGTCCCTCTAGAAAGTACCATGCCCTCTGCTCCAGCCACCAAGGCCTGGCTGCCTCCCTGTTTGGGGGACTTTTCACAGGAGGGAAACATGGAATGGGGTCACTCCCTTGAATGTAATTCACAGAATATAGCGTGGGTCCTGAGGGTGAGTTGGACTCCACTGCCCCCAGCGTTGACCATGGGCCACTATCACTGTTCTTGATGAGTCACAGTGAGAAAAAGAGTGACCAGCCACACAGAGTCTGGTACTCGATAAACAATTGTAAAGATGTCAGACTCTTGAGTAGCCTCACTCTGGGGAGGAAGGAGAAACCTAAAATAGGGCACTGTCAACAGCTCAGGTGTAGATGGGACATCAATATCTGCTAAGGTAGGAGGACATGCAGAAGCTGGGAGTCTGGCCACTTCGGGACACAGACAACTTAAGTCACCAGGAGGTTTTCTAAAGATGGGTTTAAGGCAGTCCAAAAGTCTGTCTGGGATCCAGGCAGACAATGACTTGGAAAAAGCACCAGTTGTAAGCAAAGAAGTACAATTTGGATGCTGGGGGAAGCATGTAGGCCTTGCTGCTTCTGTCCTATGGCAGACCCATGAGACCAGGTTCTACAGTCACACTGTCTGGCACTAGCTCTGCAGTGTGACCCTGGGCAAGCCACTTAATCTCTCTGTGCTTTAGTTTCTTGTTTGGAGACAACAATAACACTGACTTCATTAATAAGGTTGTTATGCAAATTAAATGGCATACGCAAAGCATTTAGATTAGTTTCTGATACAGAATAAACACAGAAAAAGGCCAGCCCTTCCTTTCCTCTGTCCTGACCTAGACACCTCTCTAGGAACCAGCAAAGTGCTGTGAAATGGCTCCCACAGCCTATGCCCAGCCTGCACGGGTCCCTTCAATGATTCCCAAATAAAGGCTTGGGCTGTGATATAGGCAACAGGCCTTTTTTCCTGGGATATTTTTTTTTCTTATTATACCTGCTATCTAGACTGCAAGTAGTTGGGAGTTGTCGGGACATTCTATAAAAAAGCTTACGGATTTGAGGGCACGCAGTCAATGCTGAATAATAATAAGAGAAATGTATAATGTATAAACAGACCGTGTATGGGGTCTCAGCACTCTTCTTTCTCATTAATATATATGGGTATGCACATCCTGAATAGAATGTTCTCCAGTTGACAAGGGGGGACCCCACTCTGTGTTCTGAGGCATCGGCTTGGGAGCTAAGCAAACCTCTTCTTTGAGATTTCCAACTATTTCCTATAACATAGGAGCTATCCTTTACCGACAGAGTGGCAGGCCAAGTGCTAGCTTCTTCCTATTACTACGGTTTACCCTTCAAGTGGGCTCTTTTCACCTCTCCAAGCCAGAGAGAGGTTCACGGAGCACCCACCCTCACCCCAAGCAGCTGGGTTCTCACTTTGTCATCAGTGGTAGAGCCTTCAAGAACATCTCTGAACTTTGGAAAACTTTTCCCTCTACAACACTTGCAGCTACCATATTCTTGTTTCAAAACAAAACGGCTACTGCAGAATATCTTGTTTACTACACAAGCATTTTCAGCACACTGAGTAGCTTTCTGTATATATTTGTTTAGTGTCTGGGACCCCAAGTTATGTTAACTGTTATGCTTCAGGGTCGGTGTAACATAGATGCTCAATAATTTTATTGTGTGGAATGATGATTATCACTAAATTTGCATATCCTTATACGATCTGCCCAGGGATCGAGCACACAGGTAAATATTTGGTTCTCATTGGCTAGTGTGTACATGGAATTATAAAAGAGTTGAATGATTTGGTAGCACATTTCATGCCTTGTTTGTCTTATCTCAAACACATACACACACGCACACGTGCACGCACACGCGCATACACACACACACACACACACACACCTACATAGCTTCTCTTTTTAAACTGAGAAAGAAGGATGAATACATGATTACGAGGCCTCTGTGGCCCTTCTCTAGAACTGCCAAGCTCTCTCCATCTTTGATAGCCTCGCTCCCAGCTGTTGGCCACAGTTCTGCAGTCCTCCATGCAGTCTGCTCCAAGTCCTGCTGGCGTGTTTTA
>CAJQZJ010001418.1:215357-228092 GCA_907164525.1 Lophiomys imhausi
TTAGTTACCACATGCAAGAAGAATTTATGAGCCAGTCCCATTTTTCTTTGCAGCCGGAGTCTGTGTGGAAGCTTCCAGGGCCCGAGGAAGGGTCTGCAGAGGAGCTTGGGTGCAAGTGTACCAGGTTCAGGTGTGAGCACACACAGTTAGCCAATGGCTGTCAGAGATGTCCTGCCCGGGCACACAGGAGTTGGAATAAAAGCTGTCCCAGGATCCAGTCTCCTGAGCAGTTCTGGCCTCAGGTTCTCAGGACAGGAGTGCCGAAGTGCCATTTGGATGCCGGAGGAAGGATATAAGCACACGACTGGTGCCCGGACAGGACTCCCATTATTGCTTGCAAATATTAGTATCATAAAATTAAATATTGTTTTCAGGGATTCCGGTTTCAGTTTTATGTAGTAATTCTTTCAGCTAATTGTTTTCCTGCACCCTGATCCCATAATTAGGGCCTGACTAATTATCTAATTACTAGGTAGCAGAAGGGCAGGTTGATGGCGACGTTTTCGCCATCTTTCAATGCGCTGTTATCCTTGTGAAAGTCATGGCTTCCTCAGGCTGCAGGCAGCTGTGCAGCCCTGAATGTGTGCCCACCTTCCACATTTGTCAACCTGTTCATTACAGTGGTGAATTTGACACACCAGAAATGTCCCTTTGACAGGAAAGTTTATCCTGGAATGAAAGCTGA
This sequence comes from Lophiomys imhausi, assembly GCA_907164525.1. Lineage (NCBI taxonomy): Eukaryota > Metazoa > Chordata > Mammalia > Rodentia > Muridae > Lophiomys > Lophiomys imhausi. The sequence goes on from CAJQZJ010001418.1 coordinate 216,043, forward strand.
AGCAAAAGAAAGAAAACCAAAGAAAGATGAAAGTGTAATTTATATTCTCAGATTTGCAATTGTAGTCTTGTCTTAGAGGCAGGATATATGTCGGCTCCTCAGGAGCTGGGAGATGTTCTCTCTGGGAGCCCAAGGGCTCCATGCGGGACTGCTCAGAGGGCATATAAGGCCTTGTTCATTTCACAACCCAATAGGGCTTCCAGACACACAGTCATTGCCACTTCTGGCTGGCTGTTGGCAGGCAGCACAAACTTCCACATCTTGGGAGAAATTGGCCCATGAACTCTAAGGTACCTGAGACTGACATTTGGCCACCAGAACTTTGGGTTACCAAGAGGCTGGTTAACCAGTAACCAATTTTGTTTAACCTCCGTGTCATAATATTTGTCATCTTTTGTTTCTTTTCCAATTTTTAACTGTACTGGAAAGCTAGCCTCCCACTTCCCTGCCCTTGATTTTTTGAGGCAGTGTAAATGGAGGCAAGAATGTTTTTGTTTTTATCTCAAAAGTGACCAAATATTCTGAGGTTGACCTGTCAGTGTCTCTTTATTTCCCACTGGCCTCCAAAGTAAGGAAACCTAAACCATCAGTAACTCAAACACCACACACCTAACTAAACGGATGATTGCAGAATCATTATCAATTATAGCCCAACCAAATATGATTTTATATTCAATTGACTTGGTGTGGATAAATCTATGTTTGCACAACAAATGCATCTGCCAAGATTTTTTTTAAATGCTCTAAGCTAGATTTTCATTAATGAAAGATTAATTTGAATTAAGCACTCAGAGATCTCTATCCATAATCAGCAGCAAATAAGCTGGTTAATGAGTTTATATGCCCATATACATCTTTCTCAATCAATGTTTTCAACTGAGACCGTTGCTGAGTGGTTAGAATAAGCTGGAGAGAGAACTCGCATGAAATACATTCCATTTGCCAGGCTGATGTCTGCCGCAGCCCTATTGGCATCTCAGGCTGCGGTCATTGATGCATCTACGATGACTTGAATAAAATGTGTTTAATTGGCATGAAAGGCACTAACTGAAAACTGGTGGGGTTTCCATTATCTGGGTGGACATCTTATTTACTTTGGTGGATCCTGGGAACAAGATGAAAGTGGAGGCCAATGGAGATGGGGGCTGCCCCTGAAACGGGTGGGGTCTGTGGTTGGTGGGTGGGTGGGTGGGGGGGGAAGAGCTTCACAATCACCCAGACATGCAAAAAGCAGCAGCTTCGTGACACCCTTTTCTTCCTCCGCCCTCAGGAGGGGAGCAGTGGAACTTTTCCAAATTAGGATCTGCAGAACAATGCTCACCCAGCGTGAAGTGGGAAGGATCCCTCTGTACTGTGAGCTCTCCTATCTTGGAGACTGCAGTTTTATACAGCCCTTCAGCTCCAAAGCTGGGTGGATGAGAAAGTGCTGTTTTTAATTTGACAGTTAGAGGATATAGTAGGAGTAAAGTGATCAGCATTTCTTCGGCCTCTCTCTGGACACCGCTCCTTCTAATGATGCCTGTGGTTACCAGCTCAGGGTGACTCCCTGAGCCCTATTTCTAAGAACTGTTACCTTACAAATTGTTTCTCTCTTGGTGGTGGGAGCACAGCACCTACGCGTAGTCAGAGCAGGCATCCTCACTCTGTTGGTATGTCTTTAGAATGTTATCCAACTCTGCTCTCATGTTCTTAGTGCTTGATATTGGCAGAACAGAGAAAAGACTGTGATAGTGGCCATCCCATCGACTCCTCCATAGGGGTCTGACTCACAAGGCTTAAGTGAGTTTGATACATGCATCGAGAGAAAAATATTTATTTGCCTTAAAATGCACATTATTCGTATACATCTGTGGAGAGCCTTTCAGTGAAGTCTGGTTTCTTGAGGAAGCATTTAGGGGTACTCAATGTGTCAGATCAGAGTCTCAGGCAGATGGGTATATGGGAACCCGGCTTGCATAGTCCTGAGCACAGGGACTATGTATTTCTGATGGACTTGTAACAGATCATGCATTCCTACCCAGTCTCACCCAAGCCCTTCTCAAGGAAGCTCACAGCTGGGGATTTGTGAAAAGTATCAGAGGAAGAAGCAATAGTAACAAAATGAGCCTTTTTGATCAAACTCATTATTGAAAGTTCTTAGTTTTATTGGGATTTTGAAAGGAGGATAAGAATGGTCACAAGGACATTGGGTTTTCTATACAGAACAATCTCACAGACATCAGCCCTAATAACCGGCTGTGAAAACCACACATCCCTCTGGCAGAGCTCTGTGGGGTTGGGCAGCACTGGGGTGGGAGAGGGATAGCTGCAGGGCTCATGGTCTCCTCCACAAAGTGACAGGACTTCTGTGACTCTACCCCTTGTTTCCTAAAGGGGTCAAGGTACCCATAATTGGCACAATTTTTTGCACCAATATTTGTATATTATGACTTCTAGGTGCCAGGCATACCAAGGCATGCTCATAGGATTCTCATTTCATTTCCCCATGGAGGCTTTTCTCATATCACTTTTACAAATGAGGAAACTGAGTCACCCAGTGGTTAAGTCGCTGGCTCACGCTCAAGACTGACTTTGAAACAGCACCGATCACTTTACCAAGCTAGCCTTTCAAGTTCAGCCAAGAGTGACGGTGTAGCGGCCTGGGCATGAGAACACCTCCAGCTATCTCAGCAGTTCAGGCATCACACGGAGGAGCCCTCCCTTTTTGTCACCACCCCGCTGAACTCAGCTCAACTGGAAAGCTAGCTCCTTCGTTTCCGTGCTCTCTGTTTACTGCCTGTGCTTCTCTCAGCGTGAACAGGTCACACGTGGCCACTACAGCCCTGCCTCGGCTCTCCAGGTTGGAAAACTGGCTTGAGCACTGGAAGAGTGAAAGGACAGTAGCTTAGTTCCTCGGGAATGCCACAGGGGATGCCACAGGGATGCTGTCCTAGGGAAGCACACAGCCTAGGTGGGAAAATGAGCTCCGCAACTTGCTGTGCACATGATTATGTCTCAGTTTCCTCATCTTTAAAACAGGAAGAACAGCAAAATCTGCTTCATAGGAGGTTTTTGAGCAGCACCCAGTGCTTTGCCTGTGGTAAGAGTCGCATTAAACAGAGTTACTTCTCTGTGTCAACAGTGTTGCCTGGCTCTCAAAGACCATGCAAAGACAGTGATCTTAAGGCTTTGCATCAACCCAGACAATCATTTTGGATACCTACAACAGGGATAAATGTCTCTGGATGGCTGGTAGAATTGGTCATCACTTGGGCGTGTCTTGTTCTCTTTCCCTACAAGATGGTCCATTGGCATACTGACACAAAATGCTTTGTGTGCAGGCGCTGAGCCAGATAGCAGAGACACAGCTGTGAAAGGCATACCCGAGGAGCTTATGACATAGACAGCAGCAAACATCTTAACAACGTCCCACACAACAGTGGCAGCTGCTCCAATGGGTACACAGAGAAGGTAGGGGAACACTGTGCCTTTGCCCTACTGGGCAAAGGAGTCATTGAAGGCTTTGTAAAGAGGGAATAGTTGAGCCAGGCCTTGAAGAGCAAGGGTGAGGGTTCCACTTAGGCACACCAGTAGAGGGGCATTTGACTGTACAGGGATGAGCATAAGAAGGAAGAATTGGTTGTAAAAGCAAAAACACTTGTTTTCAAATGCAGAAAGTAACTGTAGACAGCAAGAATAGATTCTAGGGTTTAAGCTAATAGAAACTAGGAATGGTTGGGTCACAATCACAAAGACAGAAAAAGATCTTCTTAGTCCCTTCCCACAACAATGTCTTTTTTTGTCCTCACTTCAGTCCAAGGAAGCCCTGTGAGATAAATTCTAATAGGTTGAGAGCGGGTCACATTCTCACCCAAGGGCTGTACCAGGCAATGAAAAGTAAAGACCAGGTGGTCAGAGCCTCTGGGGTACTTCTAAGATAGCAGCACACTAGAGGGCACCAAGGCTACATACACACAATTGGGAAGGGTGATACCCCAATAGCAAATCAGGGTACCAACAGAAAGGACTATTATTTGACCCCAAATTATAGCTATCCATTGCACATCATGCTGGTAACATGTTTGTAGTCAAGTATCACCCTGTGGTGAACACATGATTTGCATGTGTGTTTTATTTAATATGTCTTATAACCTAGGAACAAGTGAACTCTCACTTTGTAAGAGTGAGGCAGGAATTTACAAATGAAAATAAAAGCCATAGTTCAGAAGGTCTCATGTAAATGTTACACAACTACTGAGAAAACAAACTGGACTCTCCCCAAAGATCTCTGATAACAGAGATCCAGGAACCTTGCGTTGCACCTCTAAGTATGCTGGGGACATGGAAACACCTGCTGGTTGGTGCTGGCTTACCACTACCTCACCTAGCCACCCTTTCTGTCTTACCGTCCCCAAGTAGGCACCTTCAATTTAGGAGGCAGGCAAGAAGAGCCTTTAAGTTCTTCTGCCTGTAGCTTGTGGAAGCCAGCTGTGTACTTTGTACTTAGGCCAGTCTCTCAAGTCCTTGGCGGGTGTCGCACACAAAACTCCAGATCAAGCCATTCCAAAGCCATTTAAGTTAATGATTCCATTTGACCCCCAGACATAGAGAACAATACATTCACAGGGCACTGAGGCACATTGTTTTAATTAAAGACTGAGCAAATTCTTCTGCAATCCCTGGGAGCAGATCTGTCTTAGTATTTACACTTCCACTGGAATTAAGTTTCCCTCAGAAGGTGGTGGACTAAATTGCTCATCTGGAGTAATACCTTTCCAAGTACTGAGTCAGCCATGCAAGCCAATAACCACATGATTAGTATAAACAGAGAAAACCCCATTCATACCACCGAGCCACTGCTTATCTAGGAAGCTATTAATCTAGACTTGCCTACCTTTGGAGCTCATCAGATCCACTGGCACCTTTTTACCAAGAACTGCATGGTGGTCATTAGGATCTTCGTGCAATAGACAAGAAAACGGGATCTTCAGGAAGCCAAATAGATAGTGTAAGGCAGCACAGAAAGGAAGGGACTCATTGGTGACTCTCTGCTTTGACTTATTAGATGGACCATCCCGGAGACAGTGATCAGTGGCGGCTGCACTCTGGCCCTGTCTTCAAAGGTAACACCTCTGCACCTTCCAGGAAGGCTCTGCCCTTATCAGAGAAGGTACTCGACACTCCAGAACTCCCCATCTGAAGAAATGTCTTCTCAACTTATCCTCTACCAGCACAACCAGCCTCACCACTCAGCACTTAGAGTCCTTTAGTGGTTCCCAGTTTTCTCTAACAGCAAACCCAGACTCACATGGGTTGCAAAGCCCTTCAGATCTGGCCCTTGCCTGTCTGTTCTCCCCAAGCCCCTCACAATCCTGTCTCCACTCTGATCACGCAGCTCTCCCAACATCCTTCCTGTTGGGATGATAGCATTCAGTATCTCTTTGAAGATTTCCATAGCATACCTAGAAATATCACACTGTAAGTGTACTAAGGCAGTCAGGAAGCTTGTGGACTGTAATTCACATAAATATAAACATTAGCAAAAACACCCACTAAAATGAGACCATGAGAAGGGGAAGTAGTATAAGTGTTTCACAAAGCTATCTGGACGTGGACTGGGCTTTAGACCCAGTGTAATAGGGTGTTTAGATCCCTGGAAACTTCTCACATTCCCTTTGCTGATGTTTTGCTGTGTCCCTAGTCAGTTTCTCCAGTGGTAGCAAGAGATTTGCTAACAGCAATTTAAGTAACACCCAGAGAGGGACAAAGAACTTCTCTTCTAGTTGTCCCTCCCCTCAGGTGTGGTGAAGCCAGTTGATGCCACATGCCCATCCCTGGGTCAATTAGCATTACTAAATAAAAAACTGGCTGAAGCCAGAATGCCTAGACCAATCATAGGTAGGAAAGGATATAAGATTGTCATGTTGATTTAACCAGGAGTGGGTCAGTTCTGCTAAGCCATATAACTAGGTGGTGGAGGGGGGTTACCTGAAGGAAATGGAGCCAAGATGAAGGAACAAAGCACCAGAGCAGCATCTGGTAGGGTGAATGTAACCCTCTCTCCAGAGGACAAAGGGCATGGTTCATTTTCTTGAGCATCTTGCTGTCTAACATAGGCCTGGAAAAGTGTTGAAAAAATAAAAATGAGTAAAAGTCGTTAAAATGTTGTTGGAGGGGACTGAAGTGTGTAAAAACAAACAAACAAACAAAAAACAAATGAAAGGTTCAAGGTTGCAAAGGACTTGATTGGCACCTGCCAGAGCCATGTTTGGTGTATAAATTAGATCCTTTGAAAAGACATGCTTCTATCTGCCAGTCTTCAGAAGCACTGATCTAAGAGCCAGACATCTCTATTAAAGTTTTAAAAACACAGCTTTAAGTCATACATTATATTGAATGCTTTCATATCTCATCTGATTCAGTAGCTTTTAAACCTCACAGAGGTCACATTTTGAAACAGTAGTCACTTTTTACAGCATCTTCAAACATTAAATAAAAAACAAAAATTATTATGAAGAATAGAGATGCCTGGAGAGAGCACTAAACACAACTCTGGGTATTATTATTATTGCTGAGAACAATATTGTTTGGAGGCTCAAGGTTAAGATGCTGGCTCATCTCTGTTTCATTTTCCCTTGATTGAAACCAAAGAAATAAACTCTGATGCTATGAATGTTCAGCTCAGCCAATTTTTAAAAGTCTTATGTAGAATAGGGAGTCCCAAGCTGTACTACCCTCAGGAACACTGTCCATCTATAAGAAATATACAAAATTGCCTGAGTTCTCATGTTTTTCTCAAGAGAGAGACTGTAGAACTGAGGAGATGGCTCAGTAGGTAATGTGTTTGCCACATAAATGTAAGGACCTGAGTTCAAATCCCCCCAAGCCAGCCATAATAACCCATGTGTATAATCCCAGTACTCCTACAATGAGATTGGAAACAAAGATAGAATGGCCAAAAGTTTGTGGGCAGCTAGCTGGCATACGCAGCTGTAAAGCAAAAAGCAGGTCTTGTCTCAAACAAGGTGGAAGACAATGACTGACAGACACCAAGCCTGTCCTTTGACCTCCACATGTGTGATATAGAGCAATACTCCTGTAGGCCCATAGAAGCTTGTGCATATACACAACCCCCATCAGGCTTAAAAAGGACAGAGGGAGATCATAGTTTTGTTATATTGTCAGAAAATTTACTTAAAAATTTTTAGTGCATTTATTTAGTGTCTGTCTGTGTGTGTGTTGGCCCATGTGCAAAGGCTTAGTTAGATTTCCTGGGTAGTTTCGCACAGGGCTGTTTGATTCCCCTCAAAAGCATCTCCATTTGAAGAGGCCTCTGTTGGCTTCCCACTTTCTCTTTGTTTCCTTGGTCCCTGTGTTCAGAATTTTATTGTTCAGAACTGGAAGGGTGCATTCAAACCTATGGAGCATGACATTTTAACTATCTCTTCTCACCATGATTCATCTCAATTTACTTTCTCCCAACTGTAGTGTTGAGAAAGCACACCATGGTCAGTTCTGCAGGGGTGGAAGACCATAAACAGAGTCAAAGGAACCCTGTGCCAGCCACCCTGTGGGCAAGGTACATCCCCACAGAGTTGCTGAGAAGACTCTGGGTGACATTAACAATGGCCTCTGCAGTCTATTGCTGAGTGTTCAATGTAAACTAGCAGATGAATCAAACAGTCCTAAGTAGGGATGTGCTGAGCCCAGCAGGGAGCCAGCAGCTTCATACAGGGTCCTACTAGGCTTGCCCACACATGATGCATTACCTGCAAAACAAATCAATCTCAGGACCCAATATAAGGCTACCAGAATATATTTTACTGTCTTTAGCGAACTTCCATTTTCAAGTTCAACTGCAGCTGAACTTCAGGTATAAAAAAATCAACTCTGTCTTCACTCACTCAAGGAACCTCAGCTTCTAAGTTGCTAGAATCGATAATGAGGTCATGAGCAAATATTATTAATACCTTTTATCATTTATATGGATGATAATGTGTCCAATTGGCACACAACTTTTCACCTCTTAAGTCTAACACTCATGACCCCTGGCACTGGCCTCTTCCCTCTTTTTCCATTCTCTCGCTGATACAGTGAAAGAATAATATATCACAAGCCATGACCCCTTGGCCTTTATGAATTATCTGTTTAGAAAGATGTGAAGCCACCTTTTATACCCACCATAATAGATACTTAGACATAGTGGATCAATAGTGAACAAGTTTGCTGGTTATAGTTAATGGGTACCAAAGGGACACTCCAGCAGTGACCTCTGACACTGACGCTGACAAGAAATCTATAGAGTACAGAATAAGGAAGATGGACAGTTTTTAAAGTTATGAACATAAACCCGTAGCAAATCATGATAATTTTCTCCCAGTAGAAGTAATTCAGAGTTGTGGGAGGTCACTAATGTCTGCAAATCCTTTCTTTTGGCCCTCAAATTAGGCATGGCCTTATATGGCCTTGCCTTTTTGGAAACACCTATGGTACCAGACCTGACATGAGTCCATCTGTTATCCATGGAGAACCGGATGAGATTGTTTTCCTGTCAAAGAGGGCTTTTCTCTTTATGAAATGGGCTGTCACTTATCATTTCAGGCAGGTTCGGATTTGTTAAACAGCCACGTGGTAATGGGTTTCTAAAGGAGATCCACAGACCCACCGTTCTGGAAAGAAACCGAGCTTACGAGATATTTAGAAATGTAATGGGAATGGAAGATTTGGGCTTTCTTGAAAAGATGGTTTCTGGGCTGCTTGCTGTCAGGGGGATTTAGCAATAAATCCACTGTTGTGTGTCTGAGAGCCTCTTTAAGGCAATTACAGTTTCATACCTTCCATAGAGTTGATCTTAGAGAAACCCACCAGGGCACCGAGCCTACCTTTATTTGTCACCTCAAGGACATTAATATAGGCAAGTGGGTTTAAAAAGTCAGGGACCCAAAGCCTGAAGATTGATGCTGGAATGTATGGAGAGAAAATGGGAACTGTCCAGGCAGTTATTGGTATGTTCTTTCTTAGTTTTGGAAGCTGCAGGCTCTGCACTTCCTATATAAGCAAATATATTTATCCCTCTCAGGTCTCTGAGGTGGTTGAAGAATAGACAGATAGAATCTTATAGTTAAATTTTGAACTGTTTAGGAATCAAGAGGGTGTTATAGATCTAAGAAGATACTCTTAAAAGTGTGTTGCAAGATAGTATGAATGTTGAGTCACTTATAGACCTTTAAACTCATGGAGTTGGGTAGATAGTAGAATGTTAAAGTCAGGGGCCAAATAGGTATAAACTGAACATTGGGAAGGTATACTGGGCCAATTTACTCTCATAAATGTGGCATATTTATATCTATTGTTTTGTATAATTCTTACTGTTATAAGAGAAGGAACCAGCTGTTGGACTGAAAGGGGAAACCTCTGGAGGGAAGAGGGTGGAAGGGCGGGTTAGGAAGGGGGAATAGGGAGGGGTTTGTTACTGAGATGTAACTTGAAGAAAAAAAAATAAAGTATTTAAAAAAAAATAAATAAAAAGTCAGGAAAACAGAGCTAATCTGTGAGTGGAGAAGAAAAGGCTGTAACAAATACACTGGTAGAGGAATGGACACAGAGCATCCAGTCCAGAGGACAGGGGCAGGGAGTGGAAGTCCTTTCATCCCCTTGCTGGATCATGATGTCACACTGTAGTGGCATTGCTCTCCACCCCCCAAGGTATCCCTGCTGCTAAGTACCACTGAAAGCACATTCATCCCCACTGTTCTTTTATCTTCCTCTAGTCTGTAAGATGAATCACTCCTGGCTCCAGACCGATTCTGAGGACAGAGGCAGGTCCTGGCGAGGTAGCCTGCCTCCCATGGCTTAAACATTTTAATTAATTTCAACGCTAATGCGCAAATGAGAGTTAATCACTCTGCTGCAGTGCTTTCTAATTTACTAAGTTTATTCATTAAAACTTCCTTACTGAACTTTGATTGAATGTCATGCTTTTTTGGAGGCCTTTCAAACTGCCTTAAGGGTTTTTTTTTAAAAGTGATATCTTGGGTAGCAGTTGAAAGCCTCCAGTGTTTGCTTAAAGAAAAGAGTGAGGAAAATTTGATCAGCAAGAAACCTCTGGGCAGAACAAGGAGACTGGTGCAGCAGGAGGCCTATAAAGGAAGGTTTATTTTTAAGCAATATATAAAAAAGCAAGGGAAACTTCAGTTTCTAATAAAAGAAACAAAATCCATCACCTTAATACTTTTGAAAACCTGGGACTACATCCCCTGGTAAGATGCAGCTATCCTTTAAAACCAACAGAACCACAGCGGCACTTTTCATTAGTGCAGGGAGACATACTCACAATGTGTTGGTCAACTCAAATATTTTGGTATTAATAAAAGTCTTAAGTACACAATTTGTCTATTAATTGTATCTGATCTTTTACTGAAAGATTGTTTTGGTGAAGACTTCCACTTTAAATTAACATAAGAAAAATTTAAATTGTGCCTGGCCAATTGCCAGTATTCAGTATTAGGGGACAAGGCACCCCATATTGTCAGTTACTTTATGGATGCTCTCAGACTGGCATGACATATGCATGGAAAACAGATGTGGCAATGTACACCTGCCATCCCAGCACTGAAGAGGCTGAGGCAGGAGGACTGTGAGTTGGAGGTCAGTCTAGACTGTATGGTAAGATGACTAACTGAAACAAACATGGGTGGCTGTTTCAGACACTGACAATGCTATTGTCTTTAGGAAGTCGTTCCTTCCCTGGTCCTGCCTCCCTGTTCCCCATTCTCCATCTCTAGACCAAAAAGTGCTTGGAACTTTTTAGCAAAAACTCCAGTAATTTAGAAGGGAAAATTAAAGTCAGAGATGCCAGTGAAAGCCTCGCTTCTATAATATGTTTTAAATCAAAACATCAGTTTTCATGTTTCTTTTCCAGGTTCTGTGAAAAATTGCTCAACACGATGCAACAAACACATTTTGAAGTGGAGCTTCTGACTTTGGGGAATGAAAGTGGTGACCCACGTCATTCCTATTTGAGAAATGTGACCTGGTTGGGTGGTGGTCTCCTTCTCATTTGCAAGGCCCAGAGCTTGTCCCCCTGAGTTGGCACATGCACTTGCTCTTTAGATGGGGAAGATCTCTCTGGTGGAATCTCCTCTTCAGAATCAGGCTAAGAGAACAGTGAGTCAGCATAGGGTAGACAGTATACTGGCAAAAATGTCTATGCACTTGCAGCATATCAACCCTGGTTTTTCTATTTGGTAGCTGTATGGCCTTAGTTTCTACATATGCACTATATTGACAGCCCTCCTGTGGGGTTTTGTGAATATGAGCAGTTAATGTACCTTGAGCCTTGTCTGTAATACTTGACACTTGGGGGCAACCACTGTTCAGTCTCACTCCAACTTCAAGAATCAGCATCCCAATGGCACTTTTTATAGAATAGAAAAAAATCCTAAAATTAATATTGAAACACAAAAGGCCACAGATAGTCAAAGCCATTCCAAGCAGAAACACACAGCTAGAGACGTCACAATGCTTACCTCCAACTGTGTTACTGAGCCATGGTGACAAAGACAAGGTGGTTCTGGCACCAGAACATTTAGATAACTGGAACACTATTGAGGGCCGAGAAATAAACCCACACTGCTATGACCACCCAGTTTTTAACAAAGGTGTCCCAAGAAGGAGGCATCTTACGTAATAAATAGTGCTGGAAAAACTGGATATCCACTTTAGAAGAATGAAATTAGATCTGTATCTCTCACCTTGTACCAATAACGAATGCAGAGTAGATCAAAGGCATATTTTGAAACCTGAACATTTAAACTGCTAGAGGAGACACGTCATGACATAGGTCCAGGTAAGAACTTTCTGAATAGAACTCCAACAGTATAGGAAATGGCTACAAGAATTGGCAGATGGGAGTACATAAAATTTAAAAAGCTCTACAAAACAAAGGATACTCTCCGTAGAATATACAGTCTACAGAATTGGAAAAAGTCTTTGCCTGCTACACTTCAGATGGAAGTAATACCAAGAATATATATATATATATATATATATATATATATATATATATATAT
>CAJQZJ010001418.1:230061-245664 GCA_907164525.1 Lophiomys imhausi
CACACACACACACACACACACACACACACACACACACACACACACACACACCGCACATGCCTGTACAGAGTACACCTTGCATAATTCCAGGGTATGAAAAGGGACTCCCTGGAGTTGTGTGTCTCCTTAGTTTTATCTGCAAAAACTCACTTCAGGATGGTATGGTGGAGGGTACAAAAGTTCCCATCCCAGTAACATTGAACAGTCTTTGCTAATGTTCTTCATGGGTGTGCATAAAATTTATAACATAAAGTAATATGCATTTATTGAACTAATAAAGGAATAAATATATACTTAACACATTGCTCTGAGGAAGAAAAATCCAGAATACAGAAATGAGTGGAATATTATTATAGAAGGAAGGGCAGGTGTGGATAGAACAGCCCTTGTGAGAAGAAGCATTTAGGATCTCTGTAGGCAGGGAGATGATTTCCCTCAGCAGTCTGGGGGCAGAAGAGAGGAACACCTTGCACAGCCTATGCAGACATGTGGCTGGAACACAAGGGGGCACTGGGGTGCTGGTGTGAGTGGAATTTGGGTTGGGGCTCTTAAAAATCTTTGCCTCTTTTCTTGGTTCAGCAATGGTGACATCACCTCCAGCCTTGAGCTCTGGATGCTCAGTGATGATTTATGTGTCATGATTTGTCAGAGGTTTCACTCCCTTCTCCTGCCTCTTTTTAAATCCATATCATAACCTTGGTACCTCTTTCAGCTGACATTTACTACCAGTCATCTGGCCCCAAGCACCATGGTGGGAGTACAAGGGTGCGCTTTCTCTAGAGGTTTCCATTGTCAGCACTGTCCCATATTTATTTCCTTTATTCTACATCAAACCTGGTCTAGATCCCTTAAATCCTGCTGACATGACTGCTTGTTTGAAGTAAGTCTAGAAATGACTTCATAGTTTGATTCTCACAAGACAAACAAACAACCCCCCTCCCCGCCCAAAAAAACCCCAAAGACTTCTGTGAAGAAAAGAACCAATGAGGTGGGTGTGAATTTAATCTTGGGGTCAATTTGACTGCATCTAGAATCAACTAAAACCCAAGTTTCTGGGCCCTCCTGTGAGGGATTTTCTTGTTTAGGTTATTTGAAGCAGGAAGGCTCTCCCTAGATCCCTAAACCTGGGCAATACCTTCTGGTGTCAGCCTAGTTTAAAGGACACAGAAGATCGAAACTTCCCTTTTTGCCTGTTTACCCTCGCTCTTGCTGGCAAGTTCACCTATCCTATTGCTGCAGTATCCTTTCCTGTGCTGATGTAAGAACCAACTTCTTCAGGATTCCAATGCAGATTGAAGACCAGCAGCTCTCCAGGAATCCCCCCGGCCTTCATTACCTTACTAGGACTGTCCGTTGAAACGTCCAGGTTTGTGGACTGAACACTACCAGGTTTTCAGCTTCTCCAGTGAGACAGCCATTAGTTGGACTATCCAGACTACATCCTGTAAACCAACGTAATAAATGCCCTTTAATATGCATATGTTTATTGTACCGATTATGTTCCTTTAGGGAACCCTGACTAAAACAGTAGATGTTTATTCTATTTCTACAACTAATGAAGATGAGTCTCACTTCAACTCTGTTGGGCATTTCCATGATCATTTTCCTTACTTACTTTATTATGCTTTGAAGTGTAAAGAGAGAAAATTCCAGAAACATTACCTACAAACAGTGATATAGATTTATGAGAGAGCAGATGCTTCTGTCATACGAGGATGAGATCTAGACCCTCACAGAACCATATTTTAGCTCAGTAGGAGAGGAATGTTGACCAAAATTCAGTCAGTTGTGGTGGGAGTTCCTGAGCTGTCACAGGAAGTCTTCAAGCAGAGATAGCAGCATACACACCATGGGTACCACAGAGAGAATCCCAAAGCGCACTGGTGGTTAAGATGCATGATGTCACAGGTCCCATTCAAGACTAAAATTCTATAGTTCTTACTCTTCGTTAGAAATTTAGGGCTGGAGAGATGGCTCAGCTGTTAAAGGCTAGGCTCACAACCAAAAATATAAGAAATTTAATCATAATCAAGGAAGGTTTCCATCTCCACTGTGCCAAGATTTAAGGAGAATTGGGACATTGTTGTTTCCATATTATTCCTATAAGACTAACTTGATGAATCTAAGGCATTTGGTCTGCTGGAGGTTAGAAATTTACCTGATTAAAAAATTCTGGTTAGATAATTTAGTTAGAATTGTTTTCCTTTTGTGATTCCCTTTTACTGATAAATCTTTATCTGACCCCACATCTATAAGAAAGACATAGATCAAGCACTTATTGATAATAAACCATAACAAGTTTATTGTTCTTTGACACACTATTAATTTTATCAATTGTTACAAACAAAAGCAAAGTCATATAGATGGACTGTCTGTTTACTTTTTCATAAATATTATAGTCTGGCTGAGTACATGATACCAGGACAGAACATCTTTAATACTTTCCAGAGGTGACTGATATTTTGACTTTATAATCATCAATGCTAAGAACACCACTTTGCATAAATGTATAGTATACAATTGCAGAACTAAGATTGGAAATTGTGTCCTGTCTCCAGCCAAAGTTCATTTAGATTTTTTTTTTTTTTTTTTTTTTTTTGGTTTTGGCTTTTTTGAGACAGAGTTTTTCTGGGTAGCCCTGGCTGTCCTGGAACTCACTCTGTAGACTAGGTTAGCCTGGAACTAACCAATATGCCTGCCTCTGCTTCCCAAGTGCTGGGATTAAAGGCCTGCACCACCACAACTGGCTCATTTAGAAATTTTTTTCAAATGAAACTTAGATTATCAACTCAAATAGAAAATTTAATGATCAAACATTCTAATATAGTCCAGTCAAAGGTGTACTACTTTGATAGTCATATCCCAAGGAATGAGGATAGGGAAATGGTAAATCTTTTGTGTAATTATGCCATTAAGTTTCTGTTCGAGCAGAAAACTTTGTATAGAATCCTGCAATTTGTAACACAGTAGCCCCTTGTCTGTTTGGGCAGTGTTTGCTGACCTTTCCCAGCAGTGTGCATAGTGTAGCAACATGGCCTGGTGTGCTCAGAACTGAGGCTGCAGTGAAGCCATGGAATGCAACTCCAGTGGACATGCCAAACCGCCTCAGATTCACTACACGTTTGAGATTAAATTAACTTGTGATCAGTGTGCATTCAGCTCTTTATGTGGCCAAAATTTTGAAAGCCCCCACATTTAGTTACATGACCCTGTAAAGAAGAGATTGCTGTCCACAGTTCAAAAGCTGAAGGTTAGATGATTTTGAAGTATTTCTTTTCTATTGGACACACAGACTTTACAATACTAACACACACTGGGAATCTCCTGTGAACTGTAAAGACAGCCAAATTTCTCGAACCTGTTCACCCAAAGATCCTAATCTGGAATACATTTGGCAGGGAAAATCTCCCAGGGAACACAGAGAGAGAAAAGCAAGTCTACGCATGCCATCTTGTCTTCAGTAAAATAAAGACTTAGAGTGGCTATTGACTGGTGCGTTTTATGTTGACTTAACTGCCAACTTGGCATAACCTCCAACCACCCGAGAGGAGACTCACTGTGGAATTATCTAGATCAGGCCTGCAAACATGACTTGGGGATGATCTTGGTTGTTAACTGATAGGAGGGGGACCAGGCGGCTGTGGGCAGCACCATTCCCTAGGTAGCAACCAGACTGCTGTGGGCAGCACCATTCCCTAGGTAGCAGGTCCTGAATTGGTTAAGAGTGGGAGAAATCGTGCTGAGGACAGAAAGTAGGCAAGCAAGCAGCACACCTCTGCTCATTTCCTCTGCTCTTGGCTGTGGGTAAAACATCCCTTGCCTCAACTTGCACACAGTGATGGCTGTAACCTGGAACTGCATGCAAATGAACCCTATCTCCCCTAAATTGCTTTTTATCAGGGTGTTTAGTCTTAGGAACAGAAATGAACCAGAACAAGCCTGGTGCCAGATAAATGGGAAAGAGTAATGGCTCAGGTCCCATTTCTGCCCGAGGCTCGGGGATCTAGAATTTGGTGTCTTGAGCAATTAAATGTTTACTTATATGTAAACACATACTTTCACACCTGATATTTTCAAAGAAGATATATTCATGCCAGGCATATTCTTATATTTTTATGTCTGCATCCTTCACATTCACTGTTTGGATTTTTTTCTCCTTCCTGCATGTAACTCTTAAGAGAAATCATTAGATATAGATTTCTCTTGGGGAACCCAAGATATAGAAGCAGAGAACAGGAGGCCACACAAATAGTTGAGGGCGAGCATTCTCCCAGCCAGCACAGCCCACCACTGGCTCATCCAGTGTCTGGCTAAAGCCTGGTTATTTGTTGTCTCTCAGCCTGGATGAGCCACTTGGAGATCTGTCTGGGGTCATTAATGGTGACTAGAGGAGCTCAGGGCTCTGTGAAGCCAAAGGTGCTGAGTGTTCAGGCCATTTATTATCATCGTGATGAATGCCGACAATGGGCTTATACTGTCAGATCATGTACTTAATTTAATTAATAAAAAAATTAAGATCATCACCATTAACCTGCATTTGCTCAGAATGCCACAGGGGTGATTAGTTTGAATGGCACTCAAGGTTTTATGGTCCACTCTAGTAAGAATTACTTTGGTACCAATTAGGATTGTCCATAATACCACCCCGTGTAATATCCCTATTACATGACACATTTTCTACAAGTGATTGAGTTCATACCATACAGGCACGATGTCGCAGGACTCTCCCTCTGAGCAGGCATGGGAACTCCCACAAATGTTAACATTCCTGTCAGTGAGAGGTGATCCTGATTTTTTTACATTATGCAAACCCATTTCAAGGGCAATGATTCCCTGCCACAACGTCGGCACACTGGGAATTGGAATTGCACCTCACGGCCACAGATAGGGCTGGCACAGCGTCCCAGAACCTTTCAGCTCTAACACGCTCCTTTCACCACATGTAAATTCTTATTTTTAGTGTCAGAGAGGAGCCAGTTATTCAAATGACTCTTTCATAACAAAATAATCATTGCATGGGCACATTGCCTTTACTGGGGAAAGTCAAGTGGTAAAGTACTGACAAGAAAAAGTATATAAAAGTCAAATATAAGTCCCCATAGATTTTAGAAGCCCACTTATTACTTGGTTACATGCTTTTCCAGAGTTGTTTGTTTGCTTGCTTGTTTATTTATTTATTGAGAAAGGGTCTTACTATAGAACCCATGCATGCTTTAAACTTTAGAATTACAGACATGCACCATGACATATTTTTCTATATAAATAAACTTTGTAAATTTGTTAATATAAGGAGACTCTGTTACACATTCTGATCCATGTAGCAATAATAAAATACATGTGGAGACTCAAGACCCTGCCTTGGAGGGTGTGCAGGCAGCAGGTGCTTTCCTGGGAGCCTGCTCAAAGTAAGACCCTCGGAGGGAAAACTGGCTTGCTGGTGGTAGGAACTGCTCAGAAACATCTCCAGAGCTTAGGGGGGGCTGAGTGATGCCTCTTTTCTTCCTTCATTCTAGAACTCTGTCTCAGGTTTCCTGGGTGCTGTGCACTGTTCTAAAGGCAATAATGAGCACACTGACAAGACCCCTGCATGGGCTGAGAGCCTGGTTGAGCTCTAGACCTCAGGGGAAAGGAACTGTGGCCACCGAGCTCTGACACCCAGAACTGAGCTTCTTTGCAGAGATGTGCCCTGTCACAGACAGGGAAATCTGGGTGTGACCCAGGTGAAGGGGAAGAGGGAAGCAGGGGAAAGACAGAAGACGGAGAAGAGCAGGCAAATGAGAGGGTAGAGGCAGTGGACCTTTGGAGGAACGAGGGGGGGGGGAGGGGGATCTGCTGCACACTTGGTACCTGCACCAAGGCCAGGCTTCCCACTATCACTCCCTGAGGCAAGCAAGATGCAGGAACACCTTTCAGGGACTCACGCGTGGCTAGGCAGCTGGGCTGGCGGAGTGCTATCGGGTCCCTGACAATGTCTTCTCAGGCTCTTGTCATCCCTGGCTCTGCCATCTAAGCAAATTGGACTTTTCATTTCTCAGAAGTAGACCCAGTCTTACCCAAATGTTTCTCCTTTTCTGCTTTTCAAAAAATAAATAATAAAAACCTACATCATTCATCCTGTCACATTTCTTGGACTTGGCACAGTGGCTGTGAGGGTCACATCTACTTACGTCTCATCTGTAGCCACAGATGAGACAGCCTGTGTCTGAGCCCACCTGATGTGACAACTTATGGGAGAGTAGATGAGACAGGAATGAGGAGCAGGTGTGGGAAAAGGAAAAGAAGAGAGTCACCTCCCACACACATGCACACACTCATTCACACAGACACTTGTACACACACACACACACACACACACACACACACACACACACATCACAGCTATACAGACATATTTTGTCTCATTCTTTCCCCTCCCTCTTAAAACTGGCTATCCATAAAAAAGTCAGGATGCATGTTCATTCCCTAAATGTCTTGAGTAAATGGATGAGATTTCTAGCAATATCTCCTAACTTCAGTAGTATAATTCAAGAACTCTCATTAGTTACTGCACTTCACTTAAATATATTTTCCCTCTGATGTTTTAGGTGAAGAAAAGTAAAAAATCATCCCCTAACACTGAGGCAGTGGTTCTTCCTTACAGTCTAAATGTGATCTTGTGTGTTCCTTTTGAAGTCAATATATGCTATGCTGGGTGAAAGCTTGATTAGCAAGCAGTGTGTGTGCGTGTGCGTGTGCATGTGTTATCCTTGAATCAGCTTATACCTTTTGGAAGTCCACTAATGAACTTTATTTTTGAAAAAGGGTTTCTCTGTGTAGCCCTGGCTGTCCTGGAACTCACTCTGTAGAACAGGGTGGCCTCGAACTCAGAGATCTGCCTGCCTCTGCCTCCCAAGTGCTGGGATTAATTAAGGATCAAGAGTGGCCTCCCATGCTCCGCCACCACTGGGTCACTAATGTACTCTTACCTTGCCTTCCTATCTTGGTTAGGGTTTCTATTTCTGTAATAAACACCAAATCAAAAGCAACTTGGAGAGGAAATGGTATATTTCAGCTCAAAGTTCCTTGTCATAGTCTGTCATCAAAGACTGTCAGGACAGAGATCAAGGCAGGAACTGAAGACAGGAACTGAAGAGACCATAGAAGAATGCTACTGACTGGCTGTTCAGCCTTTCTTATACAACTTTAGACTACCTGTCCAGAGCCAACCCCACAGTGGCCTGAACCCTCCCATATCAATAATTAATCATGAAAATATCCCATAGATTTCCCCACAGGCCATTCTGATGGGGCCATTTTCTCAGTTGAGATTCCTCTTCCAAATGACTCTAGCTTCTGTCAAATTGGTAAAACACTAGCCAGCACACTCCCTAAATTAATTTATTAATGCTCCTTTTCCAGAAGAATTTGACAGAACTGGGACAGGAGGCCTTAGGGCTGGGATGAATGGAAGGGCATTTAGCAGAGGAGACTCCAAGTTGTGATTGAAGTGAGAGAGAGCATAAGGTATGAAAAGACATTCTCAGCAGGGACAGAATTTATTTCTAACCCTTCTAGAAGGTGGGATGAAATTTGGGTAGATAGCAAATTTGACATATTTGGTGACCGGCACAGATTATATGCCCTCAAACCCAATTAATTATTCATTTAACTAATTAGTTGATCCTTAGGAAGAAATACTTGCTCTCTTGGGAACATTGTCCTCAAATATCAGTACTATTTCTCCCAGATAACCCTGAAGTCCTAATTAGCTGCCCCATTGTCACAAGATCTGCAGAATACTTTAGATATATCCTGTTACTTAGTCCTTACAGCAAGTCTCTGAAGTATGTGCAATGATGTTGAAACCGTGAATCAGAACTTGTGATTTGCCCACTCTGATTAAATGAGGGTTCTAACTACACATCTAGACACACCATAAACTACAGAACAAAGAAGCTTTTTTTTTTTTTTTCTGACGAATCCCAAATTTGCCAGAGAGGGGCACTGACTGTCTTCCCAATGGTAACAGCTGATCTGGTAGATTTGGATGTTGGGCCTGCATGGCCTGGGTGCTGGGTAAACAGTGAACGGTTGTATTCTGCATGGTGAGCCTCTGAGTGGTATCATATCCCAGTCCGGGGTGGAGCTGGGGTCCAGGCAGCTGGCAAAAGAAGTGCACAGTTAGGAAGAGTACAAGGCACAGCCCAGTAATGCTGGAGCGCTCAGAGATGAGAGGAGGCAGCAGAGGTTTCTGTTCTCTCAATTTTAAACAGTGACCCTCTGATCAGCCCTATGAAGTAGACAGGATGGACTTAAACCACATTTTACAGGAGAGAGGCTGAGCTTGGAAAAGTTATAGGCTAGGAAAGGGTAAGAGTGGCGGTTGTGTGAGAGAATTAAGGCTGGAGTGCAGGATGTCTGGCCTTGGACCATAGCTTACACATGTGTGTGTGTACTGCCAAATGCATTTGCTAACCTATAATCACCAAGGTGATGGTATGGAAGGAGGATTGGGAGGTGATTGAGTCCTAAGCACCTGCTAGCATGAGTGGACTAATGACTTTATATAAGACACTTCCAATAGCTTGCATGCACTGAATTCCTTCTGCCACATAAGGATACAAGAAGATCTTGTGTCCTTGGGAGGAGAGAGGAGCTCTCCCCAAACACTAAATCTTCCAATGCTTTTATCTTGGACTTTCTGGTCTCCAGAACAGTGAGATACACATTTCTGTTGCTTATCAATTACCCAGTCTTGAGCATTTTGTTACAGCAACAGTAACTGAGACACACAACTTCTCTAGTGCAGAGTACGACGAGCCCATGAAGAATGGAGTGTGAACTTCAGAATGACACCTCTTTTCTTAGAGCAGTGGCAGAAGGTGCCTTGCTTTGGTAAGCAGACCGTGAGTGGAATTATCATCCTCTCTCTCCTTGGCACACTGTATACAACCTAGGAGTGGCCTTGTGCTCCACCCAACCAACTTTGCTCCTGGATCCCTGCTCCTCTCTCTGATTCAGAATCCCATCCACTTTTGAACTCTCTCCAGTGAAGAGCTCTGGTTCCCAGGGATGCTGGACTGCACATTCACATTAGGCTGGGGGCCATGCTTCCCAGGAATGACCTACTGGGGTGTGAGTGGGATCTATTGTTGGAGACATGCCTGAAGAGCTTTCCCCAGAACTCTCTCCTCATGATGCCCCTAGTCCATTTACCATCTCCTTTGTCACCAGTGTCTTCCTGGCAATGAAGGACATCCTGTGATGCAGTACTTCACACTGTGTGTGTGCTCCATAAATACTGAAAAATGACAGGAGATTTTTTTCAAAAAGATGAAGGTTCCACCTCTCAGGACTCTCTTCTGCTGTACATCTTTGCCAAGAGTGGGTTAAGAGGAACTATCTTTTAGCAAGAATAGGGGTTTGGAGATTAGTGAAGTGAGAATTGGTCAGGCTTAATGGCATGGATAATATTTTATTTTTATTTCAATTTTAATACACTATCAACATGCAATGAAGAAAGATATACGGTAACACTTGAGAAAGGAACGGCCCTCCAACTTATCTTCAGTTACCAATTTGGGACCAGTTTTGGAAGTTATTTTTCTGCTAGTCTTGTGAATCTCAGAAAATTTTGGCTTCATCAAAATGATATATTAGGAAGGGTAAAGGTCACCTTAAACTTTGCATAAGAAATCAGAGTCGTGTTTGACCATGACACTTTGAATTTTTTTTCTTCCAAAGATATAGAGAAGATAGAAAAAAAAAACCCAAAAAGACTTCCCATAGACAATGAACTTTCCTCATTCTGTGGTAGCATTCAAGACATTTATTCTGACCTTAGAGCCCCTCAGATGTACACTTGGCGTACTGAACTAGAAAAACCAATGTAGCTGCAAAGACCCTTGGGAATGCCATTCTTTATGCCTGCATTTCTGTTTAGAATGGGCACTCTTTGGGTCAGGGATGCTATCTCATTCAACTTAATGATTTCTGTCACCCAGCCCACTGCCTGGCACAGGAAAAGCCACCTGTCACAGATTTGATGAGCTATGATAATACCAATCAACATGGCCTTACATATTTGTAAAGGAATAGACAACTTTGAGAGTTTTTTTTTTTTTTTTTTGGTTTTTCGAGACAGGGTTTCTCTGAATATCTCTGGCTGTCCTGGACTCGCTTTGTAGACCAGGCTGGCCTCGAACTCACAAAGATCCACCTGCCTCTGCCTCCCAAGTGCTGGGATTAAAGGCGTGCGCCACCACCGCCCGGCTAACTTTGAGAGTTTTTGCACAGCAGTTCACATTTAATGGTTCCTAAAGCTCATCAGAATGCCATGGGCTGAGTCTCTTCCCCTCTCAGTCCATACAGCCAAGTCCTAATCTCCAGTCCCTAGATATGACCTGATTTGGAAATAGCATCATTGCAGATGTAATGTGCTAAGATGGGTTCACACTCGGACTAGCATCTTTTTAAAAGAGAGCAAGAGAGAGAGTTTGGTCACAGTTTCTCTTCCAGGGAGACTGACATTGTGACGATGATTGTAGAGATTGGGCAAAGTAACAGAACCCAAGGAATGCCAAAGATGCCAGTCAGTCACTGAGGCAAGGAGTCATCTTCCGACCACTATCAGGAGCCAACCTTGCCAACCTGACTTTCAGATATCTGTGCTCCTGAAGATTCCACGATCCCGAAGACGGTGGGGGTAGACATCAGAATAGAATGCAGATGCGTGGCTCCACGTTACAAAACTTTCTTCCCTGAAGAAATCAGCAGACTTGCTTTGGGACATCTGTGAGCTGCCTAATGGCCTTTTGAAAGCACATTCATTGAACTGCCATTCTAGGGATTAGAACATATACAAAGGCAGAAAGTATACATTCCGGTCCTTCAGAGAGGACAGTACAACTGGTAAGACAAGGAAAATACAGAGATCCCACGTGGAGCACCAGCTGTGTCCCACAGCTTTTTACAAGGATGCCAGGTAGAAATGGTCTTGAGAGGGCACTACCAGGTCTGACTTTAACTCCACAGGTTTTGTAACGCCCTCTGCCACCCAGACATTTCCACACAACACTACAAAACAAGGTGTGAACAAGTACTCAACAAGGCTGTGCAGTCCTACTGGGGCCTCCACAGACTCTGGCCAACTGACAGTGTGGCAGTGGTGGGGACAAGCCATGGGATTGGAGACGTGACTGAATGTGTCATGGCTGGGAAGTTTAGCGCTTGTTTATTTTGTTTAACTCTTCCAACCATCCCATGAAGAAGAAAGTACTTAGACTAGACCTGAGGTTCTCATCTCGGGCTGTAATGGTCTCCCAGGACACATTTGACAATGTCTGGATACATCTTTATTGTCATGGCTGGGAGTAGGGACGGTCCTTTCAGGGCTCTGGATCTGATGCCTAAAGTCCTTACATAAATTTTTCATCTCATAGCTGTGACAAAAACACCTTACAAAAGCAGCAAAAAGGAAGGGTTTATTTTGGCTCATTGTTTGAGAGGAGAGTCCATCGTGGTGGGGAAATCATGGTGACAGGAGCTTAAGGCCAATAGCTGTGTTGCATCTGCAGTCAAAAGCAGTAGACATGAATGCTGAGGCTCAGGGAGGAGCCCTAGCCCATGCAGTATTGGCGCTCACATTCAAAGTATCTTGCCCAAGAGCAGGAATGCTAAGCCCAGGGAACCTGCTCCAGATGGTAACAATGAAGTTTTCAGAGGTGAGAGATGTGTTCAAGACCACACAGCTGTAAAATGACAGAGCTAGGCCTCACACCTGGTTCTTCTGTCTTGATGACTAATACCTCCTCCATCACAAGATCCTTTTTATATGAAATAGGAAATCACACCCCTAAGCTTTGGAGAAGAAGAAATGCTTGATGAGATGACATTTGGGGAAAAAAAATCTTTCTTGCTGCCTTAGGAAGGTCTATAATAAGAAGTGATATGCAAGGATTCCTATCTTCCCAAGAATATTCTCTTTAAAATGCCTGGCCATGGTGGGTGCTGATGCACTCTGCCTCAGTTCCAGTTGGGAGGCAGATATTCCACAGGGAACTGCCCACAGCCAGAGCCACCCTGACCAATGCCTTGCAGGGGATGAAGGGCCGGGCCTCTTTAAGGTGAGAAGCTGTGGGGTCTTTCAAGCCACATAGCCACATAGCTTCCATGGGTGAACTGAGGGCTTCTCTTGGGCTTCAGCTTCTCCCTCTGTTAGTTCAGGTTCTCTCACTCCCTTGAAAGTTTTTTTTTTTCTCTCTCTCAAGAAACTGTGTTGTCTGGGTTGTGGTGATATGGCTCAGGCTCCGTGGATAAAGGTTATGGCTGCCAAGTTGCCAAGTCTGATGACCCATATGGTGGAAGGAGAGAACCAATTCCCACGTTGTCCTTTGACTTACATACCTGGGGCACACATGTGTATGTATGTGTGTGTGTGTGAATGAGTACCAATATACTGGTGAATTTAAATGAGAAGATGGTAGGTGGTATCCATGTCCTAACTGTGGTATTATATTACGGGTTTGCATGTTACTGTATGCAACAATTTAAAAGAGCCTGCCTTCCAAGTTTCTAAGAGAAATGACATTTAAATTCAAAACACTTAGCACAGCTTTTATGTCTTCGAGACAAAGACTGCTAGGAAATGTGCCACAGAGTTAGTACTCAGTGTCTCTCAATACTGGAGCTACCAGACACTTACATTTTCATGTTTCTCCAAATTTCCTAAAATTTCTTCCATTTCCATGGCTTTTTATGACTGCCTTTGAAGCGCCTGCGCCTTCAACCCAGCTGAGCCCAATTTCCATTTGGGACCCATGTGGTCCAGGGACCCTGGTTCTGTTCTCTATCACTACCATCGCCACTAGGGCAGCTAATAACTGAGCCTGATGAATCAGCTGGTGCCATCCCTGATGGACACAGGCTATTTCAGGGGAGCCAGATGAACAAAGCCATTTAGTCAGAACAGGCATCTGGATTCTTGCTTGGGTTGTGGGGACAAGAAAAGACAGGCACTGTCCATGGAGCCATGGAGCCCTGACCTTGGGAGCTGCTGGTAGGTGACACATGGTCATGGGATGAGCTTGTCTTAGTGGGAGAACCCATTCTGGAGGCAAAGAAAGGAAGAAACCTGTCCTTGGCCCTCATGTCTAGACATTCCAATTATACAAGGAGATAAACTGTGTTTACTGTTTAAGCAACGTTAGTCAGGTTTTCTGCCACTTGCAGTATAAAGACGGTTAAACTGTGTACTATTTGTATACCTAGAAATTAACAATAAAAATATATGTAAGGGCTGGAGAGATGGCTCAGCAAATAAAGTACAGGCTGCACACACATTAGGACCAGAGTCAAGACCCTCAGGACCCATATAAAGAGCTTAATAGGATGACATATAGCTCTAATCCTAGGGCTGAGGGAGAGGAATGGACATGGGGTATTCCTGAAGTTCATTAGCCAGCTATTCCAGACAAATCAAGGACATATGTGCTGTCGGGCAAATGCACACGGGACACAGGACAACTTGCAGGAGTCTGTTCTCTCCCTCCAACTGTAAGTTCCACAGATGGAATTTGGGTAGTCAGGTTTGGCAGCAAGCATGCTTGCCCGCTGAGTCATCTTGCCAGCCCCCCCCCCAATTTATCTAACAGACAGGAACCCTCAGTGATAGGAGGTGTTTTCTGAGATGTATCTAGCACCAAGTGAAGTTTTTGGGACAGCAGGTACAGGGGTTGCTCTCTCAGGGTCTGAAGGGTCCTTTGTGGTCATCAAATGCAGCCTTTTCATTTTCTAACGAAAGAAATCGAGGCTCACGCAGGAGAGGACTTGTCTCGGTACTGTCCGCTGTGGCACAGGTCTTGGGCCCAGGTCTTCTGATAAGCACTCATTAGATGAAATGCCACTAGTTGGAATGTCAATTGCCTACAGAACGCTGATTCTCCCTGGAAGGGCTCCGTAACCAATTCCGTAGGAGTTTCACATCAGCCTCGGAGTTGTTAACTCATGTTTCAGCTTGTCCGAGGCCACACATGATATAGAGTACCAGGTTGATTCGGGAAGGGATTTTTCTCTACCAGTCAGCCAGGTGGGTTATCTCAGCCCCTGGAGTAGCTGTTAATCAGGTTGCGACAGACTTCAGCGTTTCACCCAGAACCTGGTGGCAATCCTAAAACTCGACCAATGCTGACATTGCCGCAAAATGAGCGGGGGGCGATGGCCCCATCCGTTTTCAGTTTTATTGAGGGATCCCTTCAGAAAGGTTTCTGATGCAACGGACTTTAGCAGGGACCCCTTCCTCGCCTCACACTGCTCTCCCAGGGCACAAGTGATGTGCATACTCCCAGAGATTTAATAGCACCAAGACAAGAGCTAAATATGCTATGCTCGGTGCCAGTCCAGCACCACTCATAGGCTCAATGGTGGCCTTTGGAGATCGGCACTCCTCTTTAGGGTCGTCGGAGTTTGTCTAGCTTTACCCCTTGCAACTTTGAAGAGGATCCTCTCTCCCTGCTCCTGGATTTTTATGAGATGCTTCTGAAACTCTGCTGTACCCCTGCACCCCAAACAGAGCCAGCAGAAATATTTCTAAACACATTGAGCTCAGACTGAAGAAACAAAAAAGTTCAGGCAGCAGAGGTAACTGGTACAAAACCTCATTACCAGAAAATAACAGTGCTGAGGCTCAAAAGATGACTCAGCAGCCAAGAGCACCCTCACAGAGGACTCTCTTTGATTTGGTTCTGAGAACCCATATGGCAGCTCACAAGGGTCTGCAATTCCAATTTTAGGGGATCTGACATCCCCTCTGGCCACTGCGGGCACTATATGCACATGGTGTGCTTACGCTCAGGTGAAACACATGTGCACATATAATAAAAATGAAGAGATCTTCTTGTAAAAAAAAAAAAAGAAGAAATAGTGGAACTGCAGTTTTTAAAACCCAGAGCCCAGAGCCCCCTGTGACTATTCTACAGTGTTTATAGGCTTATGAAACGAATGCCCTTAGATTCTACTGACAGCACAGCCACCCTGTATGCAAATGGCCATGAGCTTCCCTTGACAACAGAGCATTTTTATCCTTCAGACACTTGAATCACTGCTTAGAAATCATGGCTAAAAAAAAAAAAAAAAAAAAAAAAAAAAATTGAGACCTAAAAATTGCTCTCCTTGAGACAGTAAAAGAACATTGCAAAAAAACAAAAAAATACATAAGGGGGCCAGTGACAGAGCTGTTCAGTGTCCTGACTGTGTTTCAAGCCATATAGATGATAAAATTGAATAGCCAACACACACACACACACACACACACACGAGTCTGAGGAAGATGAAGCCTGAATGAGACGCTGTGTGCTGTTGGTGCTATGTCATGTCCTCCTGTGATCACATTGCACAGTTCCTCAAATATCACACTGGGAAATGGGCAAAATGCAAAATAGATCCCTCTGGGGTCATTCTTAAAATTTCATGAGAGGCAACAATTTTTTAAATGGAGGGGAGCACTGGAAAGTAAAAATCAGTGCATGTTGAAGTTAGTATGTATTTATAAAATGTAATATATGGCCATTGGGCCAGTGTAGTGAGTCAATTGTATTCATATGTGTGTGAATATGTATATATACATAC
>CAJQZJ010001418.1:245674-269364 GCA_907164525.1 Lophiomys imhausi
GTGAGTCAATTGTATTCATATGTGTGTGAATATGTATATATACATACATACACACACACACACACACACACACACACATATATATATATTCACAAGGAAAAGCAGATGATTCTTAACAATTCTATAGGGTAAAAATGTGTATGGTTGGATGTGAATGCACATGAAGTGTTGCGTATTGTGGGTGGGATCTTCAGGAGGGAGAACATACAGGGCCTAGGAATGTGTTTGAAGTGGCTCTGCCCATCAGCCCTGGAAAACTGTCTCCAGTGCTGGAACATTGCCCTGCAGAAATATGTGCCCTGGGAACCAATGCAGAAGGAGCCAACTCTAATGGGGCTCTGAGTATCTCCCAATTGCCATTTCTTCTCATGTTCTCTAAACTGCTAAAGTTCCACAAGGTGGCACAATCTTTCTGAAGGTAAGTTTGGCAATATGTATCAAAGGTTTGAATTTCTTGTACCCTTTGTCCCAGGAAATGATAATTATTTGCTGGAGGAGTGGTTAGCTCAAAGTGGTGAGGTTGGGAAACATTTGAAAATTATGTCATTTATGTTGTCCTATAGTTTCTAATTTCTTCATTGAGAGAAAGGGAATCTGATCAAGGCAATTCAGATACTGATACCAAGTAGAGACCCCTTCACTCCAATCTCAGTGCTGTTAATATGACACAAAGTCACAAGAAAGTAAAAGGCACAAGAAGTGAGAGCATGTGACAGAAGTGCGGTTCTGACACAGGGTAGACACTTATATCCATGGGGTATAGCTGAGAGACCAGAAGTAACCCCACACATTCATGGTCCAATTCTGACACAGGGTAGACACTTGTATCCAAGGGCATAGCTGAGAGACCAGAAGTAACCCGGCATACTCATGGTCCAGAAACATTTGGCAAGCGTGTCAAGAAAAGTCAGTGGAGAAATAACAGCATTTTGTATAAATAATACATATTATTTATACAAAAATATAAATTATAAATAATAAAATGTTGTATAAATAATATTAAAATTTAAAAGAATGAGTTTGACCTATTCTTATTTAACCAAAACAAAGAAAATTATCAAAATGGGAAGGTAAAAATGACTTAACACTCAGAATAAGATCCAAGTGCCATTACTCAGACAATACCTGCTTATCATGACACCAGCAATGGCAGAAGAAATAAGTAAATCATTAAAGTTTGTCAAATTAAAAGATCTTTGTGCGTTAAAGGACATTGTTGTGTAAAAAGACAACTCAGAAAGGGAAGAAGGGATTGTAAATTATGTGTCTGATAAGATCTTGTATTTAGAATATATCAAGAATTCTTAAATACGGCCAGCAGAAGCAAGGGCAATGGTTGGGGCTGCAGCTCAGTGGTTGAGTGACTGCCTCAACATGTTCAAGGCCCTGAGCATAAAAATATGCTCAGGACCAATAGTTATCAATAGGGAAATGCAAGTAAAAACCATAACAAGAGACGTTGTGAAAAGCAGTCTGATGATTCTTTTACATTCACCCCTGGTGTTGTGTGTGACTCAGCAATTCTAGGTAAATATCCAAGAGAACAAAAACGTTCTCATATATTCACACAAGAACATGTGTATGAATGATGAAATGTGGTGCATCCATACAATGGAATATCACTGAGGCACATACATGATGATGTTACAAATGAGTTAGCCTTGCAACATCTCAGTGAATGAATGAGGCTGCATAATATAGTCTTCCACTTCCATGACACAGCTAGACAGGTCAAACCCACCAGGGCTAGGCTAACTATCTGGGGGTGATGAAAACATTCTGGAATTAGGTGATGATAGAAGATGCTCATATGACTTTGTGAACATACTAAAAATCATCAAGTGTGTGGGTTGTATGGTATGGAAATGACACTTTCTGTAAATAAAACAGGCGATTCTGGGACAATATTCACCCAGCTGGAACAGAACTCAGTCGGAACACTGTGGTGGGCAGTAAGCAAGGAGCTGCTGTCTCAACCAGGGAGAGCTGAGAGGAGTTTTCCAGGAGGCCCAGGCAAGTAGGGGTGGGTCTGCATGGGGGGATCAGAGAGGTCACATTCTTTGAGCCCTTCTTCTGCTCATAGCAGCAGTTTCCACCCAAGCTCTACCTCTCTTCCCCTCCTTGATTGCATCTGATCCCTGAGGATGCAGTGAGGGTCTTGGGTGCTCTTTGTCAAATGCCCTTCCATGGTGACTTACCGAAGATGGCTCTCCAGAAGGACTTTCTAATACTGTTGGAAACAGGCTTTCAAACTGTGCTTTTCAAATTTAACCAATACAATCAAGAGTTTCTGAGGAAAATCAACTGGAGGGCAGCCGTCCTTTCCTTCCCCAGGGCTTTGTCAGTGTTTCATCTTTCCTGAAGAGGCTAAAGAGTTCCTCAGTTCCCAGACTGAGCCCATTGGGTACCTATGGAGTCCCCACACTTGTGATGGTGGATCCCCGTGGTTCTGCCTGCTCCATACTGGGGAAATGGGAGCCGTAGCTGATTTTTTTCCAGCCTTTCCTAGTGGGTTAAGGATCACCTGTGTTACTAATAATTGTTGTCTTTGGTAACTTCGAGTGGAACAGTAACAAAAGGTATAAATCACCCCCAAGGCTCTTAATTACTCCATTAACAGTTGCTTTGTTATCCCGGATGCGGAGTGGTTGCGCTGCTCTGTGAGTACACACCGTGAGTCCAGAGGCACTGTCCTGGCTCTAAGCCAGGACTTAAAATAAGTTATGCTAAATGGATGGCTCGGTTGTTCCCTGGGACTCTCTCTGGGTTTGGATTGCAAGCCTAAGTGCATTCTGGAGCAATTCAGGGTCTGTGCATCTTCCTCCAGCCATAGTCACTACAGTTTTCTTACTGTTTTTAGTTTTGATTCTAATGTCGGTGTTTTCTCCTTCCCTTGGCCTCTGATACTACTAGATATCTCTCTCTCTCTCTCTCTCTCTCTCTCTCTCTCTCTCTCTCTCTCTCTCTCCCCTATCCCATGTAGTATGTAACTGGCAAAAACTAGAGTTGTAACAATCAAAAGGAAAATCCAAACAGGCAGATAACTCAAAGCTGAACTTTGGGGCTGATAGTTTAGAGTTGTTGAGTCTTCCTCTTCAAACATCCATCATGGTGTCCAGGTTGTTGCACAGTCAAGCTCAGCTTCTTACAGAGGAATCACAGAAGCCAGTGGTCTGATTCAAACTCCTCTCAACCCCTGTCCCTCTCCAGCTGTCCAATGGAATTGTGATCTGTGATCCCTAAGGGCACAAGCTTTGATGATGCAAAGACCAGTCTAACCTCACTGTGTGACCTCTGACATATCATTTGCATTCACAGAGCCTCAGATGATTTGCCTCCCAGGTACCAACACCAAAGATCTGGAGGATGGAGAAAACTCGTGGCAGCCCTGCTACCTCGGTGGAGATGACCTGAAAAGCACGTCTTTTGCTCTCACACTCTTACAGTCAGGAACATCCTGTTGCCCTATCACATGCCTTCTTGGTATACAATTACATGGAACTTTCTCTGTCCCTGGGCCCTAATCCCTCCACCAGTACCTACCCCACTGATCCTTCCCTTTGTTTCTCCCACCTAGATCTTTAAGGTCATGGTTCAACCTTTATGACATGTCTACTTCATTTTGCCTTGAAGTTTGTTTACCCCATGAGTGTCACCTTTTTGAAGAGAGAGAATCGTATGAGTTTATGGAATGGATAACAAATACTAAAGAAATAAGCAATAATAAACAAAAAATAATGTCTAGTCTACACAGATCACACAGGAAGAGTGAGCCTTTGCTGGACTTTTGAAGCATATCTTTAAACTGCTCTACTAGCAATTTCCTCACAGACATTAAAGAACTTATTTGCATTTGGTAACAATGTTGTCCTGTCCTGTCCTCCTATAACCCCCCACCCAACTAACTGAAATTTTCTTTTTATTGAATCTGCTAACACTTCACGTTGCATTTTTAAGTGTTACCTAGGTTTAAAAAAAAAGAGTTAACCTTAATTTTGTATCAATATACAAAGATCAATACCGATGTAGCCAAATACAATCTTAATTTTGCATCAATATAAAAAGATATAAGAGCATATTCAATAATCTGTCCCTTTTTCTTTATCATTCCTATATTATGTCTATATCCCATTTTTTTCCTCAAGTCTTTCTCCCTCTCCCCCTACATAGGAAAGAAAGAAGGATACAGAAAAGAAATAGAAAGAAATCTCTGGGTCTAACCTCCACAACCTATTTAACAAGACCATTTAATAACTTGCAACCAACCCCCCTAAATAACCGCAAACATCTGTAACCTATAACACTGAATCACACAGTGTGCTTCCATCTGAAGCCAGATCTGCCTCTCCTGCAGATCAAGAACTCTTAACCAGAACCTTCCCCTACATACAGTACAAATGCAAGTCTGTTGGTGGCCCAAAGAACTAAAAAAGGGTGCTCTCTCCCTCCCTGCTTTGTCCTCCTCTATCCCTCTCTTTCCATATTCACATCTACAAATGAAATCACATTTATCTCTGGGTAGTGAAAATTAGGATGATGCTGTTTTTTTTTTTTTCTTTCTGTGTTTTCAAAGTCTCTACAATGAGCACCTATTACCATTGTAATCAGGGGGGAGAAAAAGAAAACTAACACAAAGGAGTCTCAGGAATACTGAAGCTATACACCCAGATTCTCCAGCTTAGTTCTAATGTCAGGTACCCAGTTCTACCAAACCCAAAGAGTACTCCTGCCATCAGTGTGACTGGTCTGAGAAGCTTCCTTGTAAAGGGTTCACCTGAGACACATCCATGGATAGCACCGTGTCCTCCTCACATCAGCACTTGCTGCAGCTCCAGCCTCATGAAGGACCTTGAATTTGCATTCAGGTACAGATGTGCTAGCGAAACGATGGACTCAGGAGTCTTTCCTTGTCACCATCTACCTCCTCCTTTAAAAATGTTGTCACTTGTCATTGCTAATACTCCGTGCCTGCGTTATCTCACTCAGATCCCAAACGCCTGAGGTATGAACTAGGAATGTTCCCATTTTACAAAAAAGGAAACAGTAGTATAAGAAAGTTGTGATCACAGTAAATAGTCATTTTAAATAGTGCAGATGAGAGAAGAAATAGACCATTAAGAATCTACTCTGTGGACCAAAATTTGAAAATACACAATAAAATGACACTGAGGTTAAAAAATGGAGATGAAGGTGGTCAGGCTGGAATTAGTCAAGAGTCAAAACTCTTCTCTGAGGACCTCTAGGCAGTTAATGAGGGCTGGGGAAGGTTGCACATCCTCATCAGTATAGCATAAGCCCTCACCTAATTAAAGTCATTAAGTCATCAACATGAGACACTAAAGTAGAGAGGGGACTTGTTGGGACAAAGAAGGGGATTGGTGCAGGTAGAAGGACAATAAGAGAGGGCCAAGGGGATAAATATGATCAAAATTCATTGTGTGTGTGTATAAATGTCATAGTGAGACTTATAATATGTAATTAATATACCCTGATAAAACTTCTTAAAACCATGATGTGTGTCTGAACTTAGAGGTGAACATTTTCAAAGTCACATCTGCTGGGAACTCAGGACTGCTTCTCAGTGAAGACTGGTCACCAGCTGATGACAAAGACCTTAGGCAGCATATACTGATGTCTCAACACTTACTGTATTTTCCTAGTCAAGTTTTTTAAGGGGGCAGCATGCACGAAATCTTCCATGCCCCTTTAGCCTGATTTATTTTGTGGTTCTATAATTTTATTTCATTGCTAAAGTCAAAATGAAACTTCAATTCAGTTTAAATGCTGTATGTTGCAGGCAAGCTCTTTATGACACCTAGTCTCAGGAATTGGGGGAAACTGGTCTTTAGGTATTGTTGGCACAAAATAACAGCCTCCAGTTTGGTCTTCTGGGTGTAAGAGACAAAGAAAGCTTCATCAGTACCTGAGGCGTGACAACTTGTAAAAGTGAACTCAGACACAAAATGTGGCAAAAGGAAAAGGCACTGAAGTCTTTCCCTGGCTCTGGACTAAAAACCACAAGATGTGGCAAAAAAAAAAAAAAAAAAAAACAAAAAAAAAACCCAGGAAGGCACAAGGTCTTGGAGTCCTGGGAAATCTGGTAAGTCATGAGGAATGGGGGTTTTTGCAAAAGACATCTGATAAAGGCCGTTTCCAAAACATACTCAGAACCCTCACAACACAAGAAGATTGGCAACTCACTTTCGGAAAAGGACAAAAAGCTGAACAGACAACTTATCTAAGAAGATACCCGCTGGTAGTTGAGGCAGGTAAGCATGTGTAAAACCTGTTCAACTACATGGGCAGCTTCTGGCAAATCTCTGTAGCAACAAGGCAATGTCATACACCTGGTGGAACAACCAAAATCTGAAGACTGACCTGACAAGGGATAGGAGCCCAGGAACTCTCCTTCACTGTTGGTCGGAATGCTGCTGTAGTGGAGGCTTGAATTTCTTTGGGAACACAGTTGTATTGAATGAATATGTAAGGACCTCTGAAAAACAGACTCATGAAAGCAGTGTGCAAATCAGCTGGATGACTTGGACCTGTGTGGAACATCTGGGAGAATGGAAAAGGAAGGTCCAGAAAACTGGAGAGGGATTTGTGCTTGGCATTGCTTCTCAACGCTGCTCCTTGTGGCTTGCTGCTTCCAAAACTTATAGAGGTTGGGTGGAGCCCAGGTGAAAAGCCTCACTTGGAACCATAAAAATGGCCAGCACCAAGGCCAGCAGTGGAGTGCAGATCTGCCCAGAGACCATGGTGCCCAGTGAGGGGCCAGCAACTGCCAGCACCAAGATGGAGGCCGAGACAGGCCATGGAGAGCTGTACCTGCCCAGAGCAAGCCCAGGCAGGCAGAAAAGGCAATGGTGTAACATGTGGCCCATGGAGGTTCGGAAAGGCTAGATGGGCAGAAGCCTCAGTAACAAGGCCAAGGCCAGCTGAGGAGATCAGAGACTGCCTTGTGGAGATGCAGAGGCGGCCAGCACCAGGGCTGTCAGTGGAGTGTGACCCCTGCCCTGTTTAAGTTTGGCAGTCTTGGATGGTCAGAGGAGGCCAGCTCCAAGCGGGGATTAGACAGTGGCCATCTCAATGCCAGAGATGGTCACCACAGCAGCTGCTGCTGATGCTGTGTTCCCTGTGTGTGCTGATTTGGATGGACTGCTGACCAGTTGCCCTCAAGGACCTGCACCTGAGTCTTGGTACCTTTTCTAAAGTGCCTAGGATTGGTTGGTTGGAAGGCATTTGGAGACATCAATAAATACTTTAAAAGTTACACCTTCTTGTTGCTCTGAAAGACAGTTTGGTAGCTTCTAAGAAATGTAAGCATCCTCTTCACCTACAAACCTGCATCCTATCTCCTTGGCATTTACTTGAACGTGGTTCATATAAAAGCCTGCACATGGAAATTCCTAGTGGTCAGAAAAATCTGGGAAAAATCAAGACATCCATCAGCATGTAAATGGACAAGTCAATGATGGTAAGCCAGTCAACAGAACATAAAGAGAAGGGAACTGGCAAGCTGTTGTGGTTCAGAACACAATACTTCAAAACATAGCACCTTGCCATAGTGATCATTTCAAACTGAAGGAAATTAAGAGCACCAGAGGCAGACCAATCCCCCTGCCATCTGCCCTCTCAGCTCTCCTGAAGTCCCTTGACAGGAGTGTCACCCAGGAAGGCCAAGATGAATCTGAATAAACAGGCTTTGCAAAGCTTCCTTAGTTTATTATCCTTAGTTTATTATCCTCCTGATTTCTGTATATTGTAGTTGTGTGACTGCCAATCTTTATCAAACTTACCCAGAGAACATCCAGTTCTCTCTGGACCTCGGGGGCTCCACTTCTAAAAATCCTAACACCATATAAAACATTGGTCAAGTAAATTAGTTATGTTTTTCTCTTGTTAACTTGTCTCCCAGTACAGAATATCAGCTATCATCTTTACGTGTGTCAGGCAATGCTATTCATGATTTCTCTTCTACAAAGGTGTGAAAAGACACGGAGGAGCTGTAAATGCATATGAAAATTGAAAGAAACTGACTGCAAAGCTGGATACCCAATAAGAACATGGGGGGGGGGCAGTGAGAGCAAGATAGTGCAGATCAATAGCTTCCAGAGGTGGGTGAGAGGAAAGGATAGAGGCCAGAGGACCAGGGCAACAGCAATGTCGTCTATGATATAGTAGCAGACACATGTCATTATACATTTATCAAAACCTAGAAATGCATAGCACAAAAGCAAACCTTAATGTAAACATCTGGTGGAGATAATACTGATAAGGGAGTTCATGTGTGTATCTATAAAAAGAATATATTGAGAATTCTACTTTTCACTTTTTTCTATGAACCTAAAATTGTCCTCAAATGGCATTTTCTTTTCTTTTATTCTTTTTTTCCTTTATCACTTCAAGTTACATCTCCATTACAATGCCCTCTTTCTACCCCTCCGGTCCCACCTTCCCACCCTCTCTCCCCTCTCCCTCCTATCCTACTCCTCCAGAGTGGGGTGTCTCTACATTTCAGCCCTCCTCGCTAGTTCAGCAGTCATATGAGGGCTAAGAGCTTCCTCATGCACTGCAGGTTTACATGGCATCACCAATAGGGCAAAGTGTCTCACTGACAGGTAACCAAGTCTATGTTCCTGTTCCTTTTGGTGTGTTGGTTGTAGTACAGTTATCCTGTACTATATGGCTAAAATCCAATTATAAGTGAATAGATGGCACGTGTATATTTCTGAGTCTGGGTTAGCTCACTCAGGATGAGCTTTTCTAGTTTCTTGTTTCTGATAGCTGAGTAGTATTCCATTGTGTAAATGTACTACAATTGTTTTTATCCATTCTTCAGTTGAGGGACATCTGGGGTGTTTCCAGTTTCTAGGTACTACAAATAAGGCTGCTATGAACATAGATAAGGATATGTCCCTGTGGTTTGGTGAGGAATTGTTTGGATGTATACCCAGAAGTGGTACGGCTGGGTCTTAAGGTAGAGCTATTCCAAGTTTTCTAAGATATCGCCAGACTGATTTCCTGAGATGGCATTTTAAACTTCTAATCACAAGAACTTTTTACCTAAGAAAATTTTAAAACACACTTGAGTGTGTAGATATATAAAATAGATATGTAAATGAAACTTTTACCAATAGTAAAGAAATATATTTAGAACAATTTTTGGTATATATGTAATTTTATCACTTATCAAAGAGAAAAAAATAAGTTTGCACACTAGTGTTTATTTTATGTAGAAATGTTTGATCTGTGATGAGTATTTGATACTTTGGGACATGGACCATCTTCATCATTTTACTAGTTGATAAATGTTTTTTTCTGAGAGTCATCAAACTGAGAATGCCACTTTGCACACATAAATAGCCCAAAATAGCAGAGGTGGATTTGGGTTATTTCTAAAGTTATTTAAAAATTCTGCCCTAGTCCTAAGCCAAAACATAATGACTTTAAAAACTCAGCTCAAGTCAGTAACTGAAGCAGCAATTTTTAAAATCAGACATTCTAACATAACACAATTCAAAGACTCACTAAACTGATGCTTGCAGGCTGAGGGAATACACTGTAAAAACACCCAGTCTTTTCTGTGATTAAACTGCAGTGTTTCCACAACAGAACACTCTGTGCGGCCAGTAGGACCCTGCAGTCCAGAGCTCACAGTAGCCTGCAGCTCTGTCAACGGCCCAGCATGCACTTGTTGATGTGGGGTGGTGGCATGCGTAACGCAAAGCACACGTGTTACGTTCAGACTGAGGCTGCCATGATGCTGTTCAAAGCAACACAAGCAATTGCATTTGATTTTGAATTAGTTTTTGGTTGCTGCATCTTCAGAAACCTTTCACTGTTGCTAAAAAAAAATTTTCATGACCCTACATTCAACTACTTGGCCTCATGTGGCACAGAATAAAATATAGCTTGTTTGGAAATAAAATAAAGCTTGGTTGGAAAATAAACTTATGTGTTTATATATAGCCATCACTCTCCTCCTTTACAGGACTAATTGAGGGAAAAGTGGTGAAATTAAAGGAAGTTAGTTTCCCAGCTGCCACTTTGAGCCTCCCTTTTACATACCAGAGTGCCTTCCTTGTCCTGCACTAAGGGTGGTATTGAACTCTTTGGGTGAGCCTTGAACCAGCCCTTGCCTTTAGTGACTTTAGGACTCAAAGGAGGATTGACTACAATAGCTGCATAGGTAACTGACTGGATTGTGACGAATGTCCCTAAAGCACCTGACAAGAGAACCAAGCGATGCTGTGGGTGCCAGGGAAGGCTTCTCTCTCTCTAACTTAATCTTCAACCTTAAGGTAGAGTAGGGCGGGGCTAGGTGGACTTTCAGGCTGTGAGGTTGGAAGGAGGTGGAGTGTGGCGAACACCATGGATCTGAGAGAAAAAGGATTTAGTGTATGTATATGGATGACCCAGATGAGGGCAATTAGAGGAGTGGGGAGAGACACAGTCCTTGAGAGGCCAGGGAAGGCTGATGGTATCTAAACCCCCTAAAGGCAAGGGCCAGCCATGTGAAGATGTCAAGCAGAGGAATGATTCTACTATGACTCTTCCATTTTTCTAGAACCTACTCATCATAAATGCCTCAATCATCATTCAAAAAAGAAGAGAAAAGGGGAAAAATGAGAAAGATGGGCACACTCATCCACTCAGTTATGTATTATGTAATAAATAGGATTCCAGCCATCTGGAAGTCAGTGATGCGCCCATTGAACCGATTCACTTCTGGATGATGATTCACCATTACAATCACCACCATCATTATCTGTTGTTAGTCAAATAATCATTTTCTTATAACAAAATGATGAAACACATTAGTAGAAATTTTACTGTAATTTCTAGTATGGACATTCTCCATTTTCTGTGTTTAGGACTAGGAGGAACCTCACTTTCCATGTTTGCTGTATCTGAAAATTTATGATCATCTGTTGATGAGAGATATAAAACTCAACAGCAACTTTACTGCTAATGATGGGAGATATTGGTTTTTATTTGTAGCCATTGCTCTTTAATGATCTACATAGCTTTAGCACTTTTCCTACCTAGACAAAGGAATATTGATTTTCCTTTTTTCTTGGTAGTAAAATCTTGCTAAAAGAGTGACTCAGCTAACCTGACTATTTTGGCTTTTTTGTTGTTGTTCATGTTTCAGCTGGGATTCTATGAGTGCATAGGAATCCTAAGAATGAAGGGCCCTCCTTGTTGGCAATGTTGACCCAGAGGTAAATGACTTCTGATCTGAGGCTCATAGAGGTTCTTTCTGGTGTTTTGTGTGATGTCCTCTTAGACAGATAGAGAAAAATTATGATGCCTCATTTAACCAGGGAGAAAACATATCCTCAAACAAAAAAGAGTAGAAAGAGCTATAGGTGGAAACAGCACTTACAAATTGAGTAGAGAGATGATTCGAATACATATGCATATTAAGACCCTTGGGAAATACTGAAAAGGATGCTATGGAAACAGAACAGCAAACTGAGGTGGCCCCGGACAACTCTTCCCAAAGCTGCTGGGTTCTTTCTTGAGCACTGAGCTAAGATCCTCACCACGTGTAGACAGCACATGCTCTGGTTGCCCCAGGACTCACAGGTGTCTGCCCTCTGGTTGATTTGTAAATGCACTTTGAGTGGGATGGGTGGAGGGAAGAATGAATACATGCATGGACAAAAAGAAGAAAGCTGGCACATTATGGCTGCTGGACATTGGGAAAAGGACACATAGCCGCCACCTTCAATTCTGCCATCTTGTACCAAGCAGTGTCAGAACCCTGAAGACCTTGTCATATGGGAGGTGAGGACACCTAACAGTCAGGACTTGGAAAACTGTGGCCAGAAGGACCTCTTGCCTGCTTTGTGGTTATGTGAGAGCACAGCCAGGCCCTCTCACTTGTATGTAGCCCTTGGTTGCACTCTGATCCAATGACAGTGGGACAGAATTACAACAGAGACAGTTCAATGACAAGCCTGAAATATTTACTCTCTGGACCTTTATCAAAAAAATGTTTTAACAAGCCTTGGAGATGGCTCAGTGGGTAGGCCTGACAACCCAAGCCTGATCCCAGATCTCATAAGGTAGCAGGAGAATACTGGCTCTTAAGAGCTGCGCTCTGACTTCCACATGTATACAGCGGCATGTACATTTCTGAATATACATACAAATAGTAATTATTAATAATAATATTAAATATTTTTAAATGGAAACATCTGGGTAAAGAACTGGAAAGATAACTCAAACTCTCTGCCTTCTGAACTTACGGTTGGTTTTAAGTGTGTGAAAGCCAATGACACCCAACTCAAAATTAACTGCAAGAAGGATGGATGGCACAGAAGCACCTGTTGGGTGGGTGTCTTTCTTTTAGTCCTATCTGAAAGCCTCCTGGAGACAGTTTTAATGCATGCATCATGCATTCTGTCATTTGGCCATGCCTACTCCCAAGGCAACTCCAGAATATAACATTTGGGCTAAGTAATTAAATAAAGACCAGTGCCCACAGGGCCTCGAGTCTCTCTATCCAAGCACTAGTGGATGGAACAGTAGTTACTCATACTCCTGAATCTTAGTGATGTAAAGGTTAGCTAATCCCTGAAGCTCTGGGTAAGTCTCTATTAGTTGTGGCCTGAAAAAACATCCTCTCTATTGTGATCATGGGCTAAATGCCACCAAAACAGCTAACATTTAGCCTGGCTTCACACATCGGGGACACTGAGTGCTTTCTACAGTTCAACTCATCCCTTGTCAAATTCACCCTAGGCAGCAGGGACAGTTCTGATCCTGACCTTCGGTAGAACTGCTGAGGACCTGGGTGCCATGAGGTCCGCCTCATTTCCTGTCCTGAGGAGTCAGTGAGTGGCAGAGCTGTGATCTGAACAAAGAAATATAGTTCCAGAAATGGGGCAGGGTGCCCCCAGAGGGTGCTGGCTATTATGTGGGGCAGTGATTCTCAGTCTGGATGCAGGCTTGCTTTGCCTAGGGACCTTTCCAACATGCTGATGCCCAGTTTAATTAGGAACAGAGCCTTGGTGTCGGTGTGTTGTAAAGTTCCGTGTATCACTCTGCTGCAGAGTGGACGATCCAAGATAGCAGTGTAGGGCGCTGGCTGAAGATGGGCAGACCGTCTCTCTGCTTGTGCTCTCTCCCCAAAGCCAATGTCCCATTCATCCCCATACTTCTACAAGCATTTCCTGTGGCGCTTGTTGGCTGCTCGTGGAGGCAATGCTGGCTCCTACCAGTTTCTATGGAATCCTGTAGCCTCTGGCTTGTCTGACCTTTCAGGTTCTCTTTGTACCATATTTGGAGAGAAATAAATAAAACAAGTCCAATACATTCCAAATTATTGTTGGTTAAGAATAGTTGTCAGGGCACTTGCTGCTCTTGCAAGAAGACAAGGGCTTAGTTCCCAGCACCCACCCACCAGATGTTGCAACCATCTGTAACTCATGCTCCCAGGGACCCAATTTCTGACCTCTGTGGACAACAGTTATTCACCTGGAGCACATACATACATGCAAGCAAACACACACATAAAATAAGAAGAAATAAATCTTAAAAAAAATTGCTGTCATTCATCATGCAAGCTACTGTAACAGGGGCTTTCCAAACATTGCCAATAGATTTCCCATCTGCTTTTGAGGGTAGCTGGAGCAGCAGAACCCTTCTTCTCACCACTTTCTAGACTAATTGGGATGCACAAAGGACTAGGGCAGATGAGGTCTACGTGTCGCCTGACTGCAGAAAGTTTGGGAAATTACAGGGTAAGTGTGAGCTGTGAATGAACGTCTGTAATTACACCTCACAATTGGACACTGTGCAAAGTTCAACCAGTGAACAGATATCCTTAAACTGGGAAGAGACGAGACCACCACTGCTGCAGTAATCATGCTCACAAGGCATTATATGGTTGAACGGCATTATCACAAAGCTGAGACTGCACACTTGCCACTTTACTCTGCGCAGGCCTCATGCTTGGTTATTATAGAGCCTACGACAGGGCAGGAGCCACGTGTAAAGTCACTTACAAATTTCTAATTTACATGCATCTACCATCTGCAGTATTTCCCCACATTAATCCCCCAGAAAAGTGAAAGAAAAGAGATTTTCCCGTATTTCCATCTTGAATGCTGTGCTTCTGGGCCCAAGATGCAAGACACCCGTGAAAGGCAGGGCTGTAGCACGCCCCACGCAGGCTTTGCAAGCCACTTACCTTAAGTCTCCCTGTTGCTGTAGCTTCAGGCACAGAAAATGTTTACTACTGTTGCGTTGCTGTTACTTCTGTCCTCCATGTACCCTGCTGAACACCTGGTTCTGTGTTGAAAA
Source organism: Lophiomys imhausi (assembly GCA_907164525.1). Taxonomy (NCBI): domain Eukaryota; kingdom Metazoa; phylum Chordata; class Mammalia; order Rodentia; family Muridae; genus Lophiomys; species Lophiomys imhausi. Next base: position 259,994 of record CAJQZJ010001418.1, read on the forward strand.
GAACGGGAGCTTGTGGTGCATTTTTGCTGGTGTTCTAAGTTTTTGTTTTTGTTTTTCTTTTCAATAGTCCCTGACTGTCCCTCCCTTTGTTCTCTGGTCACAATCAGAGTCTTTAGTACAACAACCTTGGTATTAACTGTACAAAATGAACTCATGGACTTAAAAGAATCAAAGAGTCAGAAGCAAGCCTTTCTAATACCTCTGCAATCACTCTCTAAAGCAGTGGTTCTTAACCTGTGGGTCCCAACCCCTGTGGGGGCAGAATGACCCTTTCACAGGGGCTGCCAATGGCCATCAGGAAACACAGATATTTATATAACGATTCCTAACAGTAGCAAATTTGCAGTTAGGAAATAACAATGAAAATAATTTTGTGGTTCCGGGTCACCACAACATGAAGAGCTGTATTAAAGTATCGCAGCATTAGGAAGGTTGAGAACCACTGCTCTAGAGGGAAGTTGGTGAGGTTTTCCCAAGGAGACGGGCTCTGTCCTAGTATCAGTCCATTGCCTTCCACCCAAACCACTATACATCTCATTGACGCCTCAGGGTTAGACATTTGTCAGATGCCTAATCCCTGAGGTACCTAATCTTGTCTCCAGAGACTGGAAGGAAGCTGAGGTCTTTGTGTGGAATATTAATTAAATAATAAAAATCAGATGCAGATATGAGCAATCATATGTTGTACTGTAAGTGCTTGGCCTTACACTGAGCTAGCTTGGGGAACTGGATATCATTGACCAGTTTTTGGTCACATTGTTTGACTCTTTTGTCAATAAAAGGTGGATAGAATATATGTATGTATGTATGTATGTATGTATGTATGTATGTATGATTGTATGTATACATATATGTGTGGTAAATAAGAGATTGGGTCTTAATATCAATTAGATATTGCTATGGTTTTAATATTAAATATTCCCCACAGGTTTGTGTTTTGAACACTTGTACCTCACCTGGTGGAACTATTTCAGGAGATATTGGAACCTTCAGGAAGTGGGGCCTCTTTGGCAGAAGTAGGGCAGGACTTTGAAGGTTATAGCCCTTACCCCATTGTTCTCTTTTTGCTTCTTGGTCGGTCTCCATGTGATCATCTCCACCACATGCTTCCAAGGAGTGATAGTCTCTCAATACCGTTCCTGCCATCCAATGGGCCAAGATACGTAAATCTTCCCACCCTTAAGTTGGGTCATAATAATGCAAAAGCAGTTAATACAGATGTGTAATATACATATGAACCTGAACCTTAATGCTGCTGTATATCACCTGCCTGACCTTCTGAGGAGCTGCATGGATGTGGTGTTCAGAGATACATGCAGGCAAAAATACCCATACAGACAAAACAAAAAGAAGAAGAGGAAGAGGAGGAGGAGGAGGAGGAGGAGGAGGAGGAGGAGGAGGAGGAGGAGGAGGAGGAGGAGGAACAACTAGAGGAAGACCAAGAAAAAGAATGACACCAACAGACATGCTAACTTGAACAGAGAAGAGCTCATGAGGCCTTAACCCTAGGCAAAGAACCATAGACAAGTAAGGAATGTTAGGAGTGGGATAAATGGTTTTCCTCAAGAAAGAGCACACCAACCGGTTATCCAACTCTAAATTTTCAGCTCTGAAAACATACATACAAGTAATGGTATACAGACTGAGCAGGCTGTATTTATATATTTAGGAATATCTATGTATATAAATAACAATTAAAGAAAAAAGAGGTCATGAATTTTAAGGAAAGCAAGAGAAAATGTGTGCATGGCAAGGTTTGGAAGAAAGAAAGGAAAGGGGCAATGATATTATAGCCTTAAAAATTTAAAAAAAAAGGAATTATAAACATTTAAGGTAATATTACACTAATTATCCTAATTTAATAATATACACTGAATATGTATATATATTCAGTGTATTACACTGTAGCCCATAAACTGTACAATTATGGTTTATCAATAAGAATTCTACAAATCATCACTCTTCACATATGTAAAACATGGATAATATCTACATGTGGCAACTGCATGATAAAAATTGGAACATAGTTTCAGCATTACTTTAGTCAAATATTCTGAACTAGTCCAGAGCCAAAGCTTTCTGCCAATAGTTTATCACTCACATGAATTTCTCAAGTACCCGCTATGTGTCAGGGACTTTTCAAGGTGCTAGAGATGTGAAGATAACTGTGTCACTGATTCTTGACTGTTCAGTGTTGAAAACAATGACAGGCCATTCTCAGAACTCGGTACATTTGATACAAATAGAATGGGTAAAAATAGATGGATGAGGGAATGCTTAATTTACATGAATAGGAAAAGGGAACGTTGGACCCTGCATATCAAAATTTGCGCATTCAACAAACATTGAGTCCCTGCAATTGGCATGATTCTGAATGCTGTAGAAGACACTAGAATAAACTAAAATGTTTTCTGCTTCAAAGGGCATCAGGGTATAGGAGCCTGGGGTGTGAAGTCAGATGACTAGCATTTACTCCTTACTAGTTTGTCATTTGAGCAAATTCCCGGGTCTTAGTGTTTCTAACCTATGAAATGAGGATAATACTGATTTAAATGCATGTTGACAGGAATTGTATTTGTAGAAGCACTGTGAAAGTTAGCATGTGAGATTTTCATTTTTATGTATGTGTGCCCCAAACATCTACTGGTAGAGATATCATACCAAGTCTTTGCTAAGTAAAAAGAAGTTGCTGGTGACCAAACACTAAGAACCAGTAATAAGTCTTAGTCTATGTTGTAGAGGTCACTGGTAAGTTGTTGGTTACTGGGCTACATTTCCGTGCCTTGCTGGCCACCTACCTCAAGGTCAAGACAACAAATGTTCATCAGTCATTGATGAGTTAATTTTCTTGTTGCCAGGACAAACTATCTGAGAAGGAGCTTTATAAGGAGAAGGGGGCTTTTTGGCAATTATTTCAAGAGGACACATTCTAACATGGCAGGGAAGGCATGGTGCCAGCCCTGGGACACCGGCTGGTCACAGCATCTCTGCAGTCAGAGGCAGCAAATGAAAAAGAAGTATATCTGGGATACAAAACCTCAAGGCCTGGCCCCAGTGACACACTTCTGACAGCCAGGTTCCACTTCCCAAAGCTTCTATAACACTCTCAAGTGGTGCCATTAGCTGGGGACAAAGTGTTTAAATAGATGAGTCTATTGGGGGACATTTCATATTCAAACCATAGTAGTCACCTTCCAAGTACTACCCTGGACACTCTACAGTGACCACTGTAAGGAACAATACATATGCAGTTGCTCCTTGACCTAACATGGGGTTATGCCCAGTAAACCCATCATAAACCGAAAAGATCTAAAGTTAGAAAGATCTTAAATCTCAAATGTACTTAATATACCCGATTCCCCAAACATCATAGTTTAGTAACACAGTCCACCGTAAAGTTCAGTTTCTTACCATCATGATCCTGTATGTGGCTGGGAGCTGGGGCCACTGCTGCTAAGAATATTGTATAAGTCTTGTTATTCTTTGCTACCTAGGAAAAAAAATCTAAGTCCAAGTTTCACATATGGTTTCTGCTGAATGCACATTGCTTTTGTACCATTACGAAGTCAAAATTTAGAAGTTGAACCATTGTGTAATTGGGGGTTGTGGATATATATATATATATATGTATATATATATATATGTATTATCTGAATTGACTCCCTGATTTAAAAACCAGGAGCTCTATGATCTGCTTGCAGCAAGCTAAAGAATATGGAAAGGAAGTGATAGAGTTCAGATGGAGCTCCAAGGCTTGGAACCAACAGAGGGAATTGATGGAGTGATGTTATACATTCTAAATATTAATTAATTGGTCCTGCTTGCTGTCTGTTACTTACATTGTCTCTGATTGGTTGAATAAATGCTGAGGCCTGAGACTGGGCAGACAGAGGTAGGCAGGACTAAGGTGAGGGCTTCTGGAGCAGAGAGGTTTATGGGAAGTAAGAGAAGCCTCCAAGAGAAGAAACAAAGGGCATGCCATGGAAGGAAGGAAGATATCAGGGGACGTATGTATATTATATGGGGCTTTGTTCAGAAATAGAATTAAGAGCTAGCTTAGCTGGGCCAAGATTGCTCAATTCAGGCCAAGGCTTGTTAAAATCCACATGGTGTCTGTGTGCTCATTTATAATGGTTAAGTATTAACCAATTAACAATAATATAAATACTAAGTAATAATTTAATTAGTCTTTTTTCTAACTTGTTATCAAGTCTGGTGACTTGAGTTCAGTCTCTGGGACCCACGAAGTAGAAGGACAGAATCTGCTAATGCTGGTTGCTGTCTGGCCTCCGCACTGTGCACACACATGTATACACTTTGCACACACACACACACACACACACACACACACACACACACACACACACACACAATAAGTAAATATAATACAATTTTAAAAAATTATTGCTGCATGGTCTGAATATTAGACACCAGAAATATGAATGGAGCATAACAACAAGAGACATGAAAGACTAGCTCTCCACAAATAGCGGGGACAGTTTTATAGAGAAGGTGACATATAAAGGCACTGTAACATTAGAAATTTACTAGTAGTGTAGAGAGGAATGCTTTCTCACTCACCCAGCTGCCCAGGTCCCCAACCCTATAGACTCAGGTAGGAGAGAAACATAGAGGAAAACAGTGAATGTCATTGAAAGAGAAAGAAAAGCCAAGTTGGGGAGGTGGAGCAGGTGATGATGGTGAGAAGAAAGTCCTCAGAACCTGATGATGTGGGCTTGGTGGCTGCACACTCAGGCTTGGACCACCTCGCCTCAGCCAGCTAGGAACAAGTTTCCAAAGTGGAGTGAAGGAACATTTGCAGAAGCACATGGTGAGGAGGCCTACACTGGAGTGCTAGCAGAGTGTTTTGGGTGCCACAAGACTCATGCACATTTCAAGAGAGCATGGGGTCATTCAATGAAGTTAAGGGTCTTGGGTGGAGGGGCTGGGGACTCACTCATGGAGTAAGGACATGGAACCTGACAGCCTGGGACGGCTGATTCTTGTTTCTGAGAGCAGTGAGTCTTGTTAACATTCAAATAATTGCCATTTCCCTTGTCAGGCAGTGACAGGAGTTAGTTGACCTGAAAATTCACTAATAGTTCAATTAAAGAGGCCTTGGAACAGCCATCTTTTTACTCATCCCGGTCAATTAACAATGAATTAATGCCAGACATATTTTCAATTGAGCTGAATCTTGATTCTCCCTCATTTTGCCTAAAAATAGCCCCTAAGAAGGACCGTCAACTGGGTCTGCTTTCTTCCCAAGGCTGCACTAGACTCTCTATGATCCATTATCTTCCCTAGGCATTGATGGGAAGGGTACAATCAATCCTGAATTGAAGACAGGAAACCTGGGGTCATGTACCAGCTTCCCCGTGCATAGGCTCTGTTTTTGGACAGATGACTGGAATTCTCTAAAATTCAGTGTTTTCACATGTAGATTGGAAAGACAGCTGGGTGCTGAGGGCTCTTTTAATCATCAACTTTAGGTGGTTTCAAGCTGGAAAAACGGCTCACTTATTATGAGTATTTATTGCCCTTAGAGAGAACCTAGGTTTAATTCCCAGCATCCACATGGTGGCTCAAAATAATCCATAACTCCAGTTCTAGGGAACCTGCTGCCCTCCTCTGGCTTCCACAGGCACTGCATGCACATGGTACATAGACATACATGCAGACAAAATATTTATTCATATAAAATAAGTAGATACATAATAGAATATTAATATCAGTTGCCAAATACATATGGACTGGACATTAGGAATGTATGTTATACCTTATAATTTTCATAAGTGTGGCTTAATTATTCTTATTATTTTGTATTGTATTTATTGTTATAAGAAAAAAAGTCTTTTATTGGACTAAAAGGGGGAGCTGTGGGGGGGAAAAAGATATACCTTAAATTAAAAAACAAAAACAAAGCAGATAGAAGGGTGAGGGGGAAGAGGGTAAGAAGGTGGGACCGGGAAGGGGAGGAGGGAGAGGAATATGATTGTGATGTAACTTGAAGAAATAAATAAATGTTAAAAAAATAAAATAAAATAAGTAGATGTTTAAAGTTTTTCAGGAGTGCTAATGGGATGACAGGTTAGGCTAGAGGTTTCAGAAGAGAAATCAGACCTTCCATCTCTGAACCAGCAAACAAGATGCCCTTGACTCAAGCTTGTGTTCCCATTCCTGGGGGTTATGTAGAGTCCTGGGGCTGGGGAGGGGAGGAATAAATCTTCAATGGACACCTATGTCATTTATCTATCCAGGTCACTACATCGTCCTTTTTAGGATGACTATACCTCCTGAACATGGAAGATGGGGTCCTGATGTTTCCTATGGCTCTGATGCAGTGCATCCTGGGCGATGGTGTTCCATCTACCTACTAGACATTCATGTTGCCTATGGTCTTACCTTTTACAAGCATTACAGAAAACCGCACATAGGCTATCTCTGCTCTCGAACTCAGGCGCCAAATCTGCCATGAATGCCCATGCTCTTTCCTTGTAAACTTTCTGCCTGGGGGGAGGAATGTGGCAGGACAGAGTGGATGCCTGTGTGTAGTTCACAAATCCCTATTGGATGCTCTTGTCTCTCATTTGAATCTGTCCCCTCCTCTTCTCCATCCAGTTCACCTTAACTATTTTAATTCTCTACCATACCCACCAAGGGTTTGACTACTCCAAAGATTAAAAATTTGAAATTCATAAATACATTTCTTCTGAAGGAAGTATACAAATAGCCAAGAAGTATAAGAAAAAGTGCTCAACATCACTAGTCATTAAGATAATGACATAATGAAGTATTGTGATGTCACAATTCTACATTCTTATGTCAAAATGGAGCATTATAAAGACTTATCACTTTGCATACACTAGGATGACTATTATCAAAACAACAGTAAACAAAAGCCAGAAAATGATAAATGCTGACAATGACACAGGGACATTGGAATGTTTGTGTGTACTGGTGGGGTTGTGGAATGGAAAAGCTGCTGTGAACAACAATGATTCCAAAAAAACATGGTGATTCAAAGAAAATTTAGAAATAGAATTACCAACTGTTCCAAAAGTCCCATTGTGTGTGTGTGTGTGTGTGTGTGTGTGTGTGTGTGTGTGTGTGTGTGTACACACAAGATAAGTGAAAGCAGAGGCCCAGAAATTTATATGCCTGTATTATTCACAATATCCACAGAGTGGAAACAGCTCAGGTCTATTGAGAAATGAATATGTAACATTTAGAGCACAGGTCCAGAGCGTAGCTTTAGCAAGGAAAGTTGCATGACACTACAGCAGAGATGTACCTTGAGAGTATTCTACATGAGATAAGCCAGATGTAAAAGAACACATATTAAGTGGTCCACCAGCATGATGTGTGTCTTAGCTAGGTTTTCCATTGCTTTCTTAAGACACCCTTACCAAAAGAAACTCAGGTAAGTCCTTCATAACCCCTGCTCTACAATCAATGTCTGTCAGAGAAACGGGGCCAAATGACTGAAGATCGATGCTGTAATGTATGGAGAGAAAATGGGAACTGTCCAGGCAGCCACTAGTATGTCATTTCTTAGTTTGGGAAGCTGCAGGCCCTGCACTTCCTATATAATCAGATATATTTATCCCTCTCAGGTCTCTGAGGTGGTTGAAGAACAGATAGCCAGAGTCTCATAATTTAATTTTGAGTTGTTTAGGAGTCAAGAGAGTGTTATAGATCTAAGAAGACACTTTTAAAATTGTGTTGCAAGTTAGTATGAATGTTGAGTCAGATATAGACCTTTAAACTCATGGAGATGTTTAGATAGTAGAACATTAAAGTCAAGAACCAAATACATATGGACTGGTCATTGGGAATGTACGTTAAGCCATGTAACCCTCATAACTGTGGCCTAATTACCTCTGTTGTACTGTATTGTATTTGTTATTATAAGAGAAAGAGCCATTTGTTGGACTGAAAGGGGAAACTTTAGGGGGAAATAAGATATACCTTAAACTTAAAAGAAAAAAAAAGGGAAGAGGATGGGGGGTTGAGGGTGGGAGGGTGGAACTGGAGGGGGAATAGGGAGGGGACTGCGATTGAGATGTAACTTGAAGAAATAAAAAATAAAGGAAAAAATTTTCAAAAAAAAAAGAAACTCAGGTAAGAATGAGTTAGTTTAAGTTTACAATCATAGCCCACTGTCAAGGAAATCAGGCTAGGAACTCAAGGCAGGAACCTGGAGTAGTGAACTGCACTACTGTGAAAGACTGCTGCTTACAGGCTTGCTCCCCATGCCTGCTCAGTCTGCTTCCTACTACAACTCAGGACCTCCACTGGCAATGTCCACAGTGGAATGAGTCCTCCCACACCAATCATCAACAAAGAAAATGCATCACAGGCCAGTCTGGTGAGAGCATTTTGTCTATTGAGTTTCCCTCTTCTCAAATGATTCTAGTCTGTGTCAAGTTGACAAAAACCAAAACACACAAACAATCAACCAAAAACTAACCAGGACAGGATACTAGGGCTCAAGTACATAGAGAGAGAAAAGTAGAAAGCAGAATAGCAGTTGCCAAGGATGGGTCTTGGAGAGAAACGGGGATTGACCTTTCACAGTTTGTTTCAGTTTGGGAAGATGAGTTCTGGCAATGGAAGGTGGCAGTGGCTGTTTTAAGCTGCATGCTACACTTTGAATATGTCTTCCCAAAGTCTATTTGGGGTTTTTATTTGTTTGATTGTTTTGTTTTACATTTATTTATTACTTCAAGTTACATCACAATACCCTCTTTCCACCCCTCCCGGTCCCACCCTCTACCCCCTCTCCCATCTATCCTACTCCTCCGGTGTAGGGTACCCCCACAAATCAGCCTCCCCTCAGTCCATTAGTCACATGAGGGCTAAGAGCTTCCTCTTGCACCGGGGGCCTACATGGCAGCTCCACTAGAGCAAAGTGTCCCACTAACAGGTAACAAAGTCCATGTTCCTGTTTCTTTCAGTCTATTGGTTGTAGGATAGTTATCCTATACTATATGGCTAAAATCCAGTTATAAGAGAGTACATGCCATGGGTATCTTTCTGGGTCTGGGTTAGCTCATTCAGGATGAGCTTTTCTAGTTCCATCCATTTGGCTGAAAATTGTTTAAGGCTTTGTTTCCCAGCCCATTTAGAAGCAGCCTAGACACCTATCAGACATGAATGGATAAAGAAAATGTGGTATGTACACACAATGGAGCTTTAGTAATCTGTTAAAAAGAATGAAATTATATCATTTGCTGGAAGGTGGACAGAACTGCCAATCATAACCATATTAAGCAAAATAAGCCAAACTCAGAAGAACAAATAATATCTTCCTGCCTATCTATCTATCTATCTATCTATCTATCTATCTATCTATCTATCTATCTATC
>CAJQZJ010001418.1:270035-292970 GCA_907164525.1 Lophiomys imhausi
AGCTCCATTGTGTGTACATACCACATTTTCTTTATCCACTCATGTCTGATCGGTGTCTAGGCTGCTTCTAAATCTTTATTATTGTGAGTACTATGGAAATAAACTTAATGACAAGCATCCTTGGGTTATGCTAAGTTTGCTTCCTTTGGGTGTATTTTGAGTGCTGTAGATAGGTTGTGTGATAATTCTATTCTTAACTTTTCGAGGAGCCACCCTCTGAGATCCATAGTGGTTACAACAGTTTACATTCCTATGCACTGCACATAAGGTCTCCTTTCCCCCAAATCCTCTCCCACATTTGTTGTTGTTTTCTTGACATTACCATAAAATAGTGAATCTTAAGTTCTGTGAAATTGATCACTATTGATTTTTTTTCTTCTTTCCTTCTGTAGCCAATTTTACTTCTAAACACAGACAAGCAAAAGAAAGGCTTCACAAGAAATTATGTGGTTACTAAAATGAAACAAAATGGAAATTTAATATTTTTTAAATTCTCATTAACTTGTAACCTTTCCTAAGCCCATTCCACAAGTAAATAAAGAAGTTTGGTTGGTTTATTTCCAAGAAGGGTGTTGAATTTTCTTGTCAGAGCTGGGAGGAGATCCATCCCAGGTGGTCAGTCAGAGGAGAAAGGAAATTCATCCCAAGTGACCAGTCATGGAGAGAGAGGAACCACCCCAAACATTCAGTCAGGGAGAGAGAGGATCCACCTCAAACATTCATCACAGAAGGGTCCATTTTGAGCTGTCAATCAGGATTCATTGCAAGATTGCTACCATTATTCAACTTTCTACTCCTGATCAAGTCTCAGTCTCTCCCTCCTTCCCTCCCTCCCTCCTCCCTCCCTCCCTCCTTCAGTCCCTCACCCCTTCACTTCCAGGCATCATCTCTCCCCTATGCCTCACCTCTGTTTCCTGTTTAAAGAGGCAGTTACCTAACTGGAAACAACCCGCAATGGTTCATAAACCTTTGAGCGCCTTTGTTCTTCAGCTTCCTAGTCAGTAAGCTGGAAATGACCGTGGAACTAGGAGGGTTAAATGAATCACCATGTTGGAGAAAAGCGACATTGGCCTGACACCTGGTGCTGTACCTTACTTACTCTTAATGAGTTTTAGAAGCCTCTGTGGGTTATGGGAGGCCTGGCCTGGGTAGACTAAACCTGGAAAGAGAATCACTCCTTCTTACGCTTACATGGTTTCACACTAGTTCCTTCTTCAACAGCTGAAGAACATCCCCTGGACCTGGGACATCCTATCTACACCAATTTCCATAGCTCAATATATCCTTTACAATGTTTGGAGGCCTGCAGATGAAACAGGCAACCTAGAGGCCACTTCCACTGAGGTGGAGGAAAGGAAGGTTCCAAAAGATGAGGCAGCTAAAAGTAGAAAAATGTTAATTTATTGAAACTCATTCCATGTTTAATTCTTTGAGAAAATGTTCTCATTTACACAAGAGAAAACATTACAGTTCTATCTTGGTTGCTGGATTGCCATCAAGCAAAGTGCACAGGCAGAAAATATTCCACCAATGCCCCTTTGGAGCTCTGTGGTGGCCATTCATTTCATACACGTCTGTGGCCCCACCTGGGGCCCTATCCATGACCCCAGCCTGGGCCCACTGAGTCTGACTTGCATGAGTCTTGGAAAGCTGTATTTGTAACATGTCTTTGGACAGCAATTCTCAGCCAAGCAGTGTTGGCCACTCCAGCATGGAAGACAACTTGAAAAGTTGAGAGGAGAGGGTTGACACACACCTGGGAACTTACACTTCCTCGTCACAAATTCAAGGAGGGAGGTGGGCAAGGGCCAGCCAGCATCAGGAAACATGATGGTCTCTCTTGTTGCCTTTCTGGTGTTCAGGGGACCTCACCCCAGGCCATTATACCCTCAGAAGCTTTCTTCTGTCAGGGAGGCCTGATCTACACAGCCTAACCTCCAGTCTCCACAGAGCGATACATGGATTACCAGGGTTCTATTTAAACCTCTTGGAGCTCTGTTCTCACACACTGTGACGTCAGCAGATCCCCAAGACTGAGTTATAGCTTTGTATTCAATCAAGAATCATGTATTATTCTCTGTGTCATCTGTCACTGCTTCCCCACTGCGTGAAAGACAGAGTGACAGCAATGCACACAACGGACAGCACCTGAGGGGCCTTAAACCTATCAGTGGTAAGCATTGTTCTCAGAAAGATTTTGCTCTGTGGAAAAGACAGAATGGGACTGCCTTTGCAATGGCCAGCAGAGGCTTTGGAACAGTTTCCCATTAACGGAGCAGATTCTGAAGCCACAGAATGCAACAGCCACCCCATTTAGGTCCTAGGCATTCGGTGTGAGCTAAATTTTTAAAAATCTATTTGTATTAAATATAAAATGATCATTGGATGCCCTGCCTGCTTCTCACGTTGCACACCATAACAAACACTAAAATTCGATCCATGTAAAATTATTTTGTAGCGAGTCTCCTGTCTGTGTGTAATCATAAAATTACACTTGGAACCTTGAAAGCATATTAATTGAAGTTTATCAAGAAGGCAATAAGCATTTAGACATAAACACAAATATGAAATGCATCAATGCTCTTGCCAGTAATTAGCTATCACGTTTGCTTTACAACTCTGGTTCCTTTAGAAAGGATGAAGCTTAGTAAGTGCTGAGGCCACGGTAGACATTAGAAATGTCAGAATTGTTTTTCTTTTAAACTTTGTTGAGCTGCACATGTAGAGTACACACTTCCGTCGTTCTATTGAAGGAAAGCACAGATGATTGGCTTATAGCAGCTCCCAGCATTATCAGCTAGAATGAATGCAAAACGTGTGTTTAATCCAGCTTGACTCTTCACATAAATAATTACAGAAACAAATTCTAAACATAATGGCCCCATGAATGATATTGTAATAATAGGGCATACTCACAAATCAAATAAAGCAATGTGCAACTTTGTCCTTGAGCTTGCGTTTTCACACTTAGTCACCCTCCACCCCTGCAATGCATTGAGAACAGCTAATACTTAACAGCACATCATATATGGGAGCCGGCATTCCTTACCAGTGTCTCTGCCCCTCCCCCCCTTTCTCCCTAATGATCATGGTTTCTTGCCTTCTTTCATATTTGAGATTTTTCCCAACACCCACCCAACATGGTGCTTAAAATAAAGCAGCGTGTTGGGTAGGTGTTGGGAAAAAACTCAGAATGTCCAAAGTCCTGAGTGCTTGTCATTGAGGATGGTTATTGGATTTCATTTCAGTGAGCTCACTGGACACCAGGCAGTGAGCAGCCCCTTCTGTGTCTTTAAGTTGGCCCCTTCTCTGGGCTCAGCATTCTTTAGCTTGCTCACAAGGAAGGCACGGAGCTAGTTCTGAGGACTTCTCAGCTCTCCCTGGAAATGGCCATGGCCAACAGTCAAGGGCTTCAGCTTCCTCAGGACCCTCTGCCATGCTCTTGACACCCAAGAGCTCATTTAATTTAACCCTCCTAGTGCCTTAGGAATTGGTAATATGTTATTGTTTACCAGATAAGGAGCCCGGAGCACGAGACAGTGATGTAACTTGCTCCAGATTCAGATACAAATGAAAACTGAGATGAGAAAGACAATAAATTACATGGACTAGAAATCAAAGGGCTGAGATCTGAACCCAGGGCTGTCAGCTTCCTAATACCTTGTGTTACATTGTACTGTTTCTTTAGGAACTGCGGGGCTATGGCTTTTCCCATAGCCTGTGTGTTTAAAAAGAATCATGGGTTGGCTATGAGCCCATGGTTCTGACTTTCTGATTTTTTTTCCTTGAGACAGAATCAGAATTTTTTTTAAAAATTATTTGTTTTAGGATTCTGGGAAGTGAACCTCCTCCAAGCACCCAATTTTCTTCTTCTTGTGGACAGGTTATCACTTGTGTTGTGATTCCTCCATTTCCTTTGTACAACGTTCCCACAAGTCATTGTTTAACAATATAGTAGTGCACTGTTTATGGCAGAAGGTCTAAAGGGAAGCTGAAAAGCTTCAAAAACATGTATTCCATTTATCCTTCCATTTTGAGCAAATTGCTCAGAATCTTTAAGTCTTCCCCAGTCAAATGATGATGATGATGATGATGATGATGTGCTGCTGCTGCTGATAGCAGCTCTCTGAAAGTTACACGAGAATGCACAATGCACAATGCTTGGTACCTAGCAACCAGAAAGCATTAGTTGCTTCCTGGGGTTTGTAGAAGCATTGAGCTTTGATCAAGAATATATGAAAGCAGCTCACCAACTGTGGGCCACTGTCTCTATTCTCTAGTTAACTACAAAACAGTTAAGATCCCTAGATCCAGAGGCAGAGCAAGGTCGTCTCCTAGGATTATCCAAATAATGGAGTCATAACGAACTAGAAGCAGATCATTTTAGTCCTGTCTCAGCCTTGCTATATGATAGTCGGCTGTTGGTTGCTGCAACAAGAACGTGAGATGACCAACTTACAAAGCCAACGGTTTTATTCTGGCTCACTCTGGCTTTGTGATTGTGGTGGCTAAGCAGCAGATCAAAATCAATTGTTTCATGGCTGGAATACAAAAGGGAGACGAGGAAGGGACTTCCAGGGGTGGTGGCGCATGCCTTTAATCCCAGCATCTGGGAGGGAGAGGCAGGTAGATCTCTGTGAGTTCAACGCCAGCCTGGCCTACATAGCAAATTGCAGATCTTCTAGAAGTATGTAATGAGAGCCTATCAGAAAGAAAAAAGGAGAGACAAGACATTCCCTTCAGGGGGACTCTCCCTCAGTGACTAGACGACTTTCCATTGGTTCAATATCGATGTTCCCACCACTTAGTAGCACCAGGCTGGAGCTAAACTTTTAACTCTTTGGCCTTTGGGGGAACATTTCACTTCCAAACCCTAAAGCTTACCATCAGCGACACTAGTCAAGACACTTTCTCCACATGGCCTTCAGTATTCCCTTCTTTTGGACAAGCGGAGATCCATGTGCCTTCTCAGATAGGTTCCTGCCAGTTTTGGGATCCTAGGGGCCACCCAGGCAATCGTGAGTCAGCCCTGGCTCTGGAGGGCTTGTCATTCCATGTGACTAGAATGTCATCAACCAGCTTAGAGAGCCTGGAACCTGGGCCCTACCTACAGCGGGCCCTACCCAGCACTTAGCACTTGAGTGCCTGGAGTAGCTGCTAACCCCCGCCCCAGCAGAACCCCCCACCTCCTTAATCTGAACTCCTCATTAGTGCCAACTGCAGGCCATCTATTATTACCTTACGCCCATAATGAGAGTTAATTTCTGTTGGTATCAGATGGTCTTCCCCCTGGACATTTTATTCATATTTCTTTCCTGTTTTGTGATTCTCAATTGGAGTTTTCTAATAACAGATCATTTCTTTTTGTCTAAGTTTAATCTGGCCCTGCTTGACAAGCCCCATCCTTTTCATTGAAGGGTAAGACCACTTAAAGGAAGGCCAATAAGCCCTTGTGCTGCTCGGCCAGCTGGGGTGATTTGTCACCCGGTGCAGTGGTGGTCACACCAATGGATTTATCTCAAGGTAAATGGAGATGCTGAGACCCGGGAACCTGGAGCTTTGATTAAGGCGCCCTCTTTGTAGTGTTGATAGATGTTGCTTGTGTTTATCTATTTGAAATGCCACTAAATCTGTGAATACAATGGAAAAAGAGAGTACTTTGCTGCTGAAAACATATTAGTGATTTATGTTTCCATAAGAAGCACAATAAAGAGACAGAGGCTATTAAAAGCAGCTATTTCCATGAGAAATAGTTCTGCTTTAAAGCATTATCAACCCCACCTTGATAAAGACTTACATGCATGTATAATCATGTTTACTTACCCCTTTAGTTTGGTACAATATGCATCGGGAGCGCACACTCTCTGAATATTAATAAGTTGGTCAGCAGAATATTTACAGCAAAAGACATCTTACCCAGGACTGTTCTGCATGCAAGTTTCCATCTCTCGAGATAGGGACACATAATAAACTTATCTCAAAAGCTCTGGGGTTTATATGGACTTCATGTTGCTCACAGCACTCTCAAATCCTCCTCACCGTGGTTGGCAGGGTCTCCCCACCCCCCTTGCATTGTAGTGGAAATAACCAGGGGGTGACATATAAAGATTATAATGCATGGATATAACTTATAACATGAATCAATGTCATCAAGACGCACCCATTTAAATGAATAGGGTCAGAGGAGAGCGCTGTATCACCCTGACTTGTGTGACAGTTACAAATGCATCACCTCGTATGCATAATAGGAGTGTACAAACCAGAAGAGATTTGTAAACTTGGTTCATTTCGAGCAGAACTGACCTGCAGGAGTGGAAACAAGACTGTCTGGCAAGAAGTAGTTCTTGGTTGCCTCTTACACACACACACACACACACACACACACACACACACACACACACACACACACACACGTTCTGAATAACAGATCCAACCCAGGAGAGAGTGCTGATTTTTATCCCGCTCACTGTTTAAAGGGTGCAGAGCTGACATAGGATAGTGTGGGACTCTTAACGCTATGTGTGGGGGCAGGTGCAACACAAGCTGCCGGGAGGGGATGGTTAGACATGTGCGATCCATACCAAGTGTGGGGAAAACTAAGAACCAGAACACAAGCGAGTTGGACCTGCCAAAGTGAACGGCGCGTACTGAGTGCAGTTTAGTGGAAGGCTCTGTGTTGTATGCTCTGATTTACGACTTGGTCTGGGGCTGGTCCCTTCAGTTGCTGAGGGGTTGGGTTGAACGGAGCTGGGGTAGGGGGGGCGCGTCGGTTCCTCACCAGTGGCATCAATCTCTACCTTTGGCGCTCCGGTATGGGCTTGGCCGGGTGGCGAGCTCCCTGCTGGGCAGTGGCCACACCTGCACTTCATTTGCTTGAGAGTAGCACCGCGACCCGCCTGCTGATGGGGAGCCTTCTTCACATCCTCGCGATTATGACAAGTTATTAATTGCCACCATTAGCTGCAGCAGCCTGCCCGAGATCTCAGCTGCTCTCTGGAGGTGAGAGTCTGCGCATCTGAACGCCCAGGGAACCGCCAGCGAGTGGCGGCGCGGGGCAAACCAAGCCACGATCTGCCCAAAAGGGATTGTGAGACGGTGAATAATTTATTAGAAAACATTTTTCTTTGTCCTTCCCACAGACCCACAAATCCTCCCCAAGCGCTCTTTAGCAGCCTTGTGGATAATGTACTTACACATCTCAGAGCCTGCTAAATAGGGCTGCGGACTGAGGCTGCAGGCTTCACCTCCCTGCGGCTGCCAGGATCCCACAACCCTGTGGGCCTTGGGCCTGTCCGCCATGCGAGGAAACCAGACGGCTTTGCCCAGATAGACCAGAAGAGCCAGTCAGGGCCGCCGACCTCCTCCAAGCCCCCTTCCCAGAGTAACAAACCTACACATGTGCCCAGAACTTAGAGCTTCCTTCCAAATCGCAAACACTGAATGGACTTCTAGGAGAGGAGCACCCATGTCCACAGCCCCACGTTCCTCTTACAGAATCCGGGAACCGGCTGTACAAGAGCTGCAAAGAGATAGAACTTAAATGGGAAATAATATGCAGACAAGTAATCGCAGTGTGTAGAACCAAGCGGTGGACATTGTGCTGGTCTGCCAAGGGACATCCAGGGATCAAGCCTAGTCTTATGGATGAGAGGATTTTTGAAACGGCAGTCATCATTTGGAATCTGGGAAAGAATCTTCCAAGTCAAGGCTTCTACAATACCATATTTTCCTCTTTAAAGTTCTAGAGCCTCTGGAAGTGATGCTCTAAGGTGTGTAATTGTAAGGCTATGGCAGACTGTTCTATCATCCAACAAATCTTTAAAAAGCACTGACTATGTGTCTTATCTCCTAACAGGCTTCAGGATGCAATAGTGAGTTCCCTGTCTTCCTAGAGGGCTACTTGGACTCTGGAGGGATGGGATGAAGGCTGCAAGTGCCAGATGGGCATCTTCACTGAGTGTGAATCAAGAAACAGTGAGCAAAGGCTGCTGCCTCTATTTTTTTTTTGAATGCTTTAATGACACAGCCTAAGTGTTCTGATCCTCCTGCTGTTAGTGACAGCCCGAGTGTTAAGAGTGTATTGTATATAGACTATGGGAATAAAAAACGCACACGCATACACACACACACACACACACACACATACACACACACACATATGGAGAGAGAGAGAGAGAGAGATAACCAAAACGTTTTGAGCCCCATCATGAGCTGACCATCTCACATGGACCAGCCTCTCATCTTCAGGGCCTCATAGATCATGGTAGACGATGGTCTAGTGTATAAGACAGTTATAATCATATACATTCAGTATCTACCTAGGGAAGTGATGGTGTTTCAGAATACAAAGGGAATAAGTGACAAGTTTCAAGGTTGGGAGGGCAAAGGAGATGGCACAGAAGAGAAAGGATGCTAGCTGCATCCTGACAGATGGGGGGGGGGTGCTAGAAAGAGTACACAAGCCTAGTGTGTGGTGAAGGGAAGAAGAGCAAAGTGCAAGAGCTGAAGGAAGACTGACGGGTGTTCAGAGTCATTAACCACCCATCATTCACTCAAAAACATTAAGGTCTACTATGCTGTTAGAAATTGTACCTATGGTCCCTAATTTGTATTTTCAGACCCTATTGGTTTGTATGTTGAAATCCTACACTCCAGCATGGTTATATCTGAATAAAAATATGGAAATAAAGATTAGATAAGATCATAAGGGCAGGGCTCAGACCCAATAAGCTTGGTGCTCAAGAGCTCATTCTCTCCAGGAACACAAACGAGGACAGGGCATAGGAGGACACAGCAGAAGGTAGCCAGCCAGGTGGAAGCAGGAGTCCTCACCAGAAACCAGTAATATCAGCAGGCTGGTCTTGCTCTTCCAGCCTCTACAACAGTGAGAAAATAGCTTCTGTTATTCAAGCCACCCAGTTGATGGCATTTCACTATGGCAGAACAAATGGAACTATCTGTAGTCCTGGGCAACCAAACTTGTCTCCACCCCCAAGGCCAGGACTGAGAGACAAAAAAAAATCTGGTAAGATTAGGAAATTTTATGCTCAGAATAATCACAGGTTATTTTTATTAATTAAACAGTTTTATGTGTTCTGTACTGGGTATGCCTGGGGGAGTTGACATAGAAACCAATAATGCTGTTTACCAATATTTCTACTTCATATTCTTAGCTAATTTATGGTTCCATGCACACACACACACATGCACACCAATGCACACTTGGAAGTTAGTTTGAGGATGTGAAATTTGCTTTTTAAAAAATGTGAGCATGTGTCATGTGTTGTGTAACTGAACTTTTTAAAATTATTAAATATTTTTATTGATAACTATATTCACTTATAAAAAATATAAACACCTAACTACTAATCCTACAAATTCCTACAACCCCTTTGACCTAACCACTAAACCTACTGATAACTATTACAATTATTTTCATAACTTTTTAGAAGGATACAGTCTCTGGGGCAGGTCCTCAGTCCTCAGGAACACAGTCTCTGGGGTAGACCCTTTAACTTACTTAGCAGTCTTTTTTCTGGAATATCTCAGATGTAGATTCATCAGGGTAAATTGGCTATGGCAGTCTCACCTTAAATAAGGCTTGAGGCTTTCTTCTCTCAGGGAGACCTCAGCCATCTGTAGGCCAACTTATTTCCTTCGTATCAGCAACTCTGCTGTTTTACCTCAGTCTTTAAAGCCAGACACAGTTCTGTTCAGGCCACTGTTTGGACAGGTCAAACCCTCTAGGCAAAAGCTGAGCCACAGGGTTTAGTCCTTGGCCTTTTGCTGTCTTGCTGAGGCTTTCCCTGCTCACCAGCTTCTTTCTGCCTCAAGGAGATCTGGCCATCAGTCCACCAGCACTTTCTCCATCAGACAATCCATTGTCCTTTCTAGTGTGAGGACTCACTAGCATCAGAGCTCTCTAGCATGGGACCCCTTGGCTCCATCCACTTGTCCTTAAATAGGATCTCTTCTTGTTCCACCTGTTTCAGCTTAATTTGAGCTCTGCCCACTTAGCAGCTGAAAACAATGCCAGGCCAAATATCTTGTTTTTAGTCCATTAAGTCTTTCCTGTTTTTCCTGGCTTCCACCTTGTTTTTTAGTCCATTAAGTCTTTCCTGTTTTTCCACAAGCTGATAAGCTAATGGGTCACAGCCAAGTTGATCTTCATGCCCCCGATTAAGAGACTGTATCAGAAACCCCTAGATATTTACTAAATCTCATTTATATTAATCTAACTCCCTTCAGTGTTGCTTGAAGACAGGAACCTTTAGGAGCCAGGAAGTAGTAGGGTTTGCCAAGTTCGTCTCTCCACACAGCGCCCATCACCACTCCAGGCAAGGAAGCAGCAAGAGGCAGAAGGATCTCTGAAGAGCCCTCAGCCAAGGAATGATCTGGAGTGTTTGAAGTTACTGACGTGGGGAGTTTATTTGCTACCACAGCACAACATCCCAATGACCAATAAAAGAACCATGGGCTGCTAATAGCTTGGCCATTTGAAGCCCTAAGAGCAGCCTACTCAGGGCCTTAAGAGACTGAACTTGCAGCTTCCTGCCTGGGAGCTGCATTTCCTCTCAACAATGTGCTCGGAAGATTTTACTTCCTTGTTTACCTTCATCCTTCATCTAAAAACCTGTGAGCAAAAGAAGTCCTTGTGTGGTGCCACACCCTATAGGACCCAAACACCAAGGAGCGATTGCTGATCTTCTAGATTTTTTTTCTCTTTCATCTCCTGTTCTTGGGCTTGAAAGTAGAGGGTTCTGGGAATCAGGCATCTATCTGGCTTTAAACCCTCACTTCACTACTTACCAGTCCTGTGGCCTTGATAACTTTACTCCATTTCATTAAACCTGTTTCCTCACCCATAAAATGCAAATAAAGCACTGCCTACCATGTGGGTCTATTTTGTGAATTAATGAGATAGTATGCATAGAGCTCAATAAAAGGCAACTATCGGTGATGGCATTATCATGGTTATTTATCAAGAATGGCTTAAAGCCAAATGCCTAAAGTCCTTACCCCAGGGCTTGGCATAGTTGATCTGCCTATAAATCCCAGCACCAGTGGCCTGCACGCACCCAAGCCTAGCTACAAATGTGGCCCAACACAAAACTATAAACTTGCACAAACATTATGAGGTTTGTTTTTTAAGCTCAATTGTGTGGTTCTCCAGCATCAACTTTGCCCATAACAACATCATGTTGCAATAGTCGAAGGGTGGACACACCTGCAGATCCCTTCAGGATCTACTGAGAGACAGGAGTTTGGAGTCAGGGGTCCTCCAGATTCTGCTCAAGGTTTATATTTCTCGAGCAGCATGGAGCTTCATGAAAACATCCCAGAAAGCTTTAGTCACAGGAGGAGAAGGCCCTGAATGGAGGCTGGTGAGGACCTAGCCAGGCCACTTCCATGGGTTCTGTGAGCTAGCTTCCGTATGGCTTTTCTTTGTGGTACTCAGCAACTGGCTCTTGGAGAAAGATTATCTCTCTGTTTGAAAATAACCTGACCACCTGTCAAAGCTGGACTTTGGAGAGGAGCTGAGTGACCAGCCCGTGGCCGGGTGGCCTGGCTCTTAGCTGGGTCTGAGTAATTACACCACATTGGCTGCTTAGTCTCCATCAACTTGGCCTCTCATTCCAAGCCTCTTCTGCCACTCCAATGATGTGGCTGAAGAGCTCTACAATCTGCCCTGCACAGCCAAGCGAGCAGAAGTGTGACTGACACAGAAGCTCTGTGGTGGCCACTTATGATTACGGATTACAAGTTTCTATTCAAGGGAAAGCGGTGACTGAAGAGAGGAAAAATGGAAGAAGTGCCAGACAGCCTAATTCCCTCCTGTCATAAACATAGAATATATCTGAACACTGGGCTTTAAGATAAATTATTTGATCCAGGTGGTGGTGGCGCACGCCTTTATCCCAGCACTTGGGAAGCAGAGAAAGGCGGATCTCTGGGTTCTAGGACATCCTAGTCTACAGAGTGAGTTTCAGAACAGCAGGGCTACACAGAGAAACCCTGTGTCAAACAAACAAAAAACCAAAACAAAACAAAACAAAAAACCCAACCAGACAAATTATTTGACAAACTTCAAAATCTCTCTCTCTGAAACAGTCTCACTATGTAGTTCAGACTAGCCTTGGACTTGTTATGTAGTCTAGGTTAGACTAGAAGTCCGGGGCCTAGCTCTCAGCCTCCTGAGTACTAGGATTACAGGTGTGTGCCTTCATGCCCATAGTCCTTTGATCACTCAATATACACCATCTTGTGCCAGGCATAGTTGTTCTGAGTGTATAATAATGAGCCAGGCAGAAAGCTCCCTTCCCTCGTGGTGGCACATCTAGAAAGGGCAAGCACAAACAGGTGTTCATAAATTAACTGTTTTATGTCAGCAAAGGAATGCAATGGTGGGCAGAACAGAAGATGGGAGGGAGCTGGAGAGAGCGAGGGCCCAAGTATGAAAGTTTCTACAGCCAGAATGTCATAGCCATGTACAGCAGCCTTCAGAATGTGAAGCTGCCATGGAGATGGGTAGGTGTTAGGCAGCATCTGTGGAACCCAGTGGCAGCTTGGTGGAGTTGGGAGCTCAAGCAGCATGCACTGTGAGAACACAGGGGACTGGGCCTCCAGGTGAGACTCAGAATCCTGCCATGGCATCAGGGACACTGGAAGTAATTGGGTCTAGAGGGTCTAGAGCAGTGGTTCTCACCTTGTGGGTCCCAACCCCTTTGTTAAACTTCTATTTCCAAAAATATTTACATTTTGATTCATAACAGTAGCAAAATTACAGTTGTAAAGTAGCAACAAAAAATATTTTATGGTTGGAGGTCACCACAACAGAAGGAACTGCATTACAGGGTCAGAGCATCGGGAAGGTTGAGAACAAACTGGTCTAGAGGTAGCCTGGGCACACTCCCAATATATTTGTCTCTGCAGAAATTGTTAGCAGAGTTGCTGTGTGGAGTAAGAAGCCATTTTAATGTCTCATGTGACCAGTTCCCATGCAATCAAATCCTGGTTAATGGAAAGCTTCCACCTCTGCCTTCTCAGTTGCAGGTGTGGGGCTCATTTTACATACTTGCTGAAATCAAATAAACCAAGCACACACTGCTTGTGCAAGGTAAGTGGTAGCCTTGCAACAAACAACTCGTCTGTTGTCTTGCAGGGTCAGAAACAACTATAAGAAAGGACAATGGCCTCCTTGGATCTCCCTGAAGTTTTGCAAGTTCCTTCTGGTACTTTCTGCTTAAAAGTGGCAGCGATGTCGTAGATAGGGACCACATTTTAACTGGAGTCTTTTGTGGCAAATCCTGTTTATATTCTAAACCAATAAAATAGCGTTCAATATGTCTACACCTTCAAGGAGAAGGACTCTAGGATGGTAGACAAGGATAGCAATGTGTCCTTCTGCACAATGCTTGGAGCACTAGACTAGTGAATAGGACTGTGGGTTCTGGTGTCAGCTGGTCTGAGCCCTGTGCCTCTGTTCCCTTGCAGGGAAAGTGAGGGGCAAGGGCCATGATCATTCCCAGCTCTAAGAGGTAATGAAAATCAGGTCTATCTGTGAGATCTTTGAACAATGCCCTGCTCTTTAGATGGTTCCCAGAACTCTAGACACTGAGTAACCAAAGACTAATCGGATCATTCAACAGAGGTTTTCTTTCAAGGCCAAGTCTGTGCTAGTTGCTGTGCAGGTGGGGAAAGACTACAGTGAACAAGCACATCCAGGCAGCCCTTGGAGAGTTTCTCTTAAGTCTGGAAGGAGCATTACTGTGATCGACAATGAGCCCAGTGGACTAGGTTAGGATCAGGGCAGGCTTCCTGGAAGTGAGGATCATGCTAAGACCTTAGAGGCTGTTTAACAGGCAAAGGGTGCTCCTGGTGGGTATGGGCATCTTCCCAGGTCTGGAAAGGTGAGGAGTCATAGAGGTGGTTCAATGTGCTGTTGTAAGCAGAATGGGGGAATCAGAGAGTATGGAGAGGAAGACAAGGAGGTGGGTGGGAGGAGCAGCTAACTCTCTTGTGAAGAATGGATTAGAAGGAAGGAACAAGAGGCCCATGTTTAGTCCTCACTCCTCTCCCACATGGCCTCACACTGTAAGTTTACAGCACAGAGTACGCATATACTGCTCAATCCCTTTGTGAATTCTTTGAAGGCAGAAACGGTGGATGGAATTTCTTTGAGTCTTCCCTAGTCACTGGCAGTCTTGTTGGTATGTGATTGAATCCAAATGAGTCATGTCTCAGCATCCTTTGCCTACTCTGAATCCCAGTGATATTTCCCGCCATTTCCTGGGGGCCCTAAGACCCTGCCTTGCTCTTATCTGGCCTTCCAATCACCATGGGCCTATGCTGTGCCTACAACTATAAGCAGAGAACTTTTCAGAGCTCTTCACCAGGGACAGTTGCTTCAACTTCTCATCCTCATTCCCTACAACACACCATCCCCACTCACCAAACAAATCACTTTGTCTGGACCAACAGTTGGAGGGAATGTTTATGCTCTATATACAGTATAATGTGAAATATTGATGGCTTTGGAGCCATCCAAATGTGAGCTTGAATCCCACCCAATGACTATGAAGTCTTAAGAATGTCACTTAATATCTCCATTTCTCTCATCTAAAGAATGGAGCCAAATACTAGTTACTCTGAGTAGTTGTGAGGACCACAGAGTGGTTACGTGGTTAAATGTTAGTAGCTGCGTTGCTTCCAGAAGACACAGTGTGTACAGTTTCCAAACTCCTAAGCTCTCCATAGCCATATTTTCTTTTTGTGGTAACTGATCAAGTCCCAGAAAGTTTGTGAAATAATTAATTAAGGCCAATGAAAACTAATATTTTGGTAGTAAGAGTTCTTTTTTGAAGACTCATCACACATGTAAATCACTCCCATTCTAAGCCACTGCAGTATTTCTCCAACTCTCCTGTGGATAGTGCCCCCAGACCAAGGAGGCATACCAGCAGTGACTATAACAGAGTAAACTAAGCAGACCTTCCTTTTCTTCAGAGCAATAAGTTTACCACATCTAGAGCCTCTTGAAGCCAAGTTCCCATCAAGATACTGGTAAGTTCTAAACCCCTGGAGCTCTGCTTCAGTTATCAAAGAAATCCATGGCTGCATTCTAGCCCTTGATGGAATTGAGACCATATAATTACATGAGTCCTCCATTCATTATCATGGACCGGATATGTGCATAGGAGAGAAAAAGAGTGAGGGACAAGGAAACAAATTAAAAAGTGTAACTGCAAAGGAAGAGATATAAAAACCACTTAAAACTTGAAAGTTAATTACAGGATCTTCTTAACCATATAGCAGAGTTTGGGACATCTAATTTGATTTCAGAGACTTAATGCAGGGCCACCTCAGGAAGAGCTGTGATGTGTACTGACTGTCTTCTGTCCTTTTCTAATTATCTCTTTGTTTCCATGTTCTCACCATCTAGACACCTAAGAGTGAGGACAACAAAAAGGAATGAGGGAAAGACATAAGAGTGTCTTGTTAGAGTTTGTGTTGTTGTGATAAAACACCATGACAAAAAGCAATTTGGAGAGGAAAAGGTTTGTTTCAGCTCATACTTCTCAGCCATACTCCATCACTGAGGAAAGTCAGGACAGGAACTCCATGAAGGTACCTGGAGGCAGGAACTGGAGCAGAAGCCATGGAGGAGTGCTGCTTACTGGCTTGCTCTCCATGGCTTGCTCAGTCTGCTTTCTTATATAGCACCCAGAACCACCAACCCAGGGTGACACTGCCCAGGTGAACAGGGCCCTCCCATATCAAAAATCAATTTTAAAAATGTCCTTGCCATATTCTTCAGATCTCTTGAGGTTTTTGAAGAGGCCCTATTTATCTCTTATATTAGGATAAGCAAATGTTGCTTGTCTCTTAGCAACTTGATTTCTGATTAACTTAGAAAATAACTATAGTAGACTGTCATAGTACCTAACAAAATGACAGGCTTTCATGACTATTAGTTTTCATTTCTTAATTATCCTAAACAGTTTATGACAATTAGTAGCAAAAGGCCAAAACTTCACATTTCATTTTTTTTCCTTTATCCCCTGACCCTTCCATCCCACTTCTCTGGAGTTGAGTGTTCCTATATAACAGTCCCTCATCCCAGTTCAGAGGTCATATGAGGGCTAAGCGTCTCTTCATACAATGGGGGTCTACGAGGCAGTAACACCGGTGAAAAGTGTCTCATTGCCAGGGAGAGAGAACTAAAAAACCAAACAAAAAAATAAGCAGACAAACAGATAAAGAATAAAAAATAAAAAAATAAAAATAAAAATAAAAAATAAAAAGTCTATGTCCATGTTCCCTTTGGTGCGTTGGTTGTAGTATAGATATGCTGTACTATATAGCTAAAATCCTACTATAAGTGAATAGATGCCATGTGCATCCTTCTGAGTCTGGGTTAGCTCACTCAGGATCAGCTTCTCTAGTTCCATCCATTTGGCTGCAAATTGCATGATTTCATTGTTTCTGATAGCTTAGTAGTATTCCATTGTGTAGATGTACCACAGTTTTTTAATCCATTCTTCGGTTGAGGGACATCTGGGTTGTTTCCAGTTTCTAGCTATTACAAATAAGGCTGCTATGAACATAGATGATGAAACTTCCTTATGATTCCATGAGGAGACATTTGGGTCTATACCCAGAAGTGGTATGGCTGGGTCCTGAGGCAAAGATATTCCAAGTTTTCTAAGATATCACCAGACTGACCTCCATAGTGGTTGCACAAGCCTGCACTCCCACCAGCAATGGAGTAGGGGTCCCCTTTCTCCACACCCTCACCAGCATGTGCTGTCATTTGAGTTTTTGATCTTAGCCATTCTGACAGGTGTGAGATGGAATCTCAGAGTCGTCTTGAGTTGCATTTCTCTGATGATTAAGGATGTTGGGCATTTCTTCAAGTGTCTCTCAGCCATTAGGGATTGCTCCTTTGTGAATTCTCTATTTAGCTTCATCCCCCATTTTTTGATTGGATTATTTGATTTCTTGGCATTTAATTTCTTGAGTTCTTTGTAGATTTTGGATATTAGCCCTCTGTCAGATGTGGGATTGGTGAAGATCTTCTCCCAGTCTGTAGGCTGCCATTTTGTTCAAATGAGTGTCTTTTGCCTTACAGAAGCTTTTCAGTTTCATGAGGTCCCATTTATTGATTGTTGATCTCAGGTCCTGAACTGTTGGTGTTCTGTTCAGGAAGTTGTCACCTGTGCCAATGAGTTAGAGGGTTTTTCTCACTTTTTCTTCTAGTAGATTTAGTGTGACCGGCCTTATGTTAAGGTCTTTGATCCGCTTGGACTAAGTTTTGTACAAGGTGATAAGTATGGATCTAATTTCATTCTTTTACATGTGGACATCTAGTTGGACCAGCACCATTTGTTGAAGATGCTGTCCTTCTTCCATTGTGCTGTTTTGGCTTCTTTGTCAAAAATTAGGTGGCCATAAGTGTGTGGGTCTATTTCTGGATCTTCAATTCAATTCCATTGACCTACTGGCCTGTTTCTATACCAGTACTATGCTGTTTTTACTACTGTTGCTCTGTAGTACAGCTTGAAATCTGGGATGGTGATACCTCCAGATGTTTTTTTTTTAATTGTAAATGATTGATTTAGCTATTCTGGGCTTTTTATTGTTCCATATGAAATTGAGAATAGCTCTTTCCAAGTCTATAAAGAATTGTGTTGGTATTTTGATAGGAATTGCATTGAATCTATATATTGCTTTTGGTAGGATACCCATTTTTATTATGTTGATCCTACCTATCCATGAGCATGGGAGATCTTTCCATCTTCTAAAGAATATGGCATTCAAAGATGTTCTCTTAACTTTAGATTTTTTTGATATTGAGACATGTCAACTCCTGACAGCACCTCCTATTCTACTCCAAGTAGAAGATGAGCATCGAAGAATCTCCAGTGGGAGATGATTGAATTAGTGGCAAGCCTATCTCTTGGCAGGAAAAACCCCTTGCTCCAACTGTAGACAGAATGCTGTCCAAAAAGGACAAAACTTGGAAGCAGGCAAGTCGACAACCTAGCTCTGCCAAGACAGGGTAGGCAAGTCCTTCATAATTCCTGCTCTACAATCAATGTCTGTCAGAGAAACGGGGCCAAAGGACTGAAGATCGATGCTGTAATGTATGGAGAGAAAATGGGAACTGTCCAGGCAGCCACTGGTATGTCATTTCTTAGTTTTGGAAGCTGCGGGCCCTGCACTTCCTATATAATCAGATATATTTATCCTTCTCAGGTCTCTGAAGTGGTTGAAGAATAGATAGCTAGAGTCTCATAGTTAAATTTTGAGTTGTTTAGGAATCAAGAGAGTGTTATAGATCTAAGAAGATGTTTTTAAAATTGTGATGCAAGTTAGTATGAAAGCTGAGTTAGATATAGAACTTTAAACTCATGGAGATGGTTAGATAGTAGAACATTAAAGTCAGGTGCCAAATATATATGGACTGGACATTGGGAATGTACGCTAAGCCATATAACCTTCATAACTGTGGCCTAATTACCTCTGTTGTTTTGTATTGTATTTATTATTATAAGAGAAAGAGCCATTTGTTGGACTGAAAGGGGGAGCTGTTGGGGGGAAAAAGATATACCTTAAACTAAAAAAAAAGGGGAAAGGGGATGAGTGGGTTGAGGGGAAGAGTGTGGGAGGATGGGACTGGAGGGGGGAGTAGGGAGGGGATTGTGATTGAGATGTAACTTGAAGAAATAAAAAATAAAGAGGAAAAAAATGACCTTGCCAATCTGGTAGGGGTGTTTTCTTGGTTGAGGACCCCTCTTTCCAGATGACTCTAGCTAGTGTCAAGTTGACAGACAGTAACCAGCACTGTTAGTGTGTACATAGTACCTGCTGGTAAGTGTTTTACTGTTAGAAAAAAAGGTATGCATAGAGCCCAAGCCAAGTGAGGTTCCAGGTTGATAAATCCTCCCCTATGCTTGCTTACCTCAACTGGCCTGACACCCGAAGGCTGACTCTGAAGCAGGTATGCTGTCCCCAGTGCATATGTTCTTGATTCTATGCTAATGATGAGGAGCAGCTGCAGCTGGCAGAGTTCTGAACCCCCAGTGTAGATAGTGCTCTGTGAAGTGCTTGTCTACCTCCGTGTTGCTAGTAACACAAGCTAGAGTCATTTGTAAAGAGGGATTTTCAATTGAGAAAATACCTCCATCGGATTGGCCCGTGGGCAAGCCTGTAGGGCATTTTCTTAATTGATGACTGATATGGGAGGGCCCTGCTCACCATGGGCAGTGTCACCCCTGGGCTGATGGTCTTGAGTGCTATAATAAAGCAAACTGAACAAGCTATGGGGAGCAAGCCAGTAAGCAGCACTCCTCCATGGCTTCTGCTCCAGTTCCTGCCTCCAGCTTCCCGCCCTGGCTTCCCTCAATGGTTGAGAGTGATCTGAAAAGTATAAGCCGAAATCAACCCTTTCCTCCCCAAGTTGCTTTTGGTCATGGTGCTTTATCACAGTAAGAGAAACTCTAAGACCATAGGACTTAGATGTCACTCACTCTTACTCTTATAACAAGGTATCCGCAGATAGGGAACTGATCCAGTCTTAGTTGGTTTCAAGTGCATGCGTAATAAGGCCGAACTGTGTCCTCAAGGGAACTTTAGAGAAAATCCCCCCATTTTCCATCTGGTGCCTACCCATACATAGATGTACACAGAAGATTCCTTAGGGAGGGGGCAGTCACATTATATGGCCCAGTCTATCAATCAAGCCACAGCCCTTAGTAACTAGTCTGTCCTTTCTTCAGACCCTACACAAAAGGAGCCCCAGACAGTAGTCTGTGGCCCTGTGGATGCTCTCTCATGTGGCCCTTCTATAAGTCTTGACAGTGTATTCCTTTTAAATCTGTACCACTCCTTTGCTTTGAATAAGGTTTCCTTGCTACTTTGCAAATGTGTAAACCTTTATTTCAACCTCTCGAATAGTAGGCAAAGAACCTGGAAACTTCTTACCTGGATTCAGACTAGCACTATCACAGTGGCCTTGGTCACCATAGTAGTCGGCTTTCTGTGATTGTAGCAAATACATGAGATTATCAACTTTAAAAAAAGAAAAGGCTTATTTGACCCACGGCTTTGGAGTTTCCAGTCCATGATCAGCAGGCACCATTGTGGGAGGCAGCACGTTTTGGGGATGTGCATGGAGAGCAAATTAACTCACCTAGTGGCCAGGGAGCAAAAGAGAGAAAAGAACAAAGAACAAATACATGGACCTTCAGGAAACAGAGGGTTGATCCAAACCACAGCTTCTTCCTATATGTAAAGCAGTGTCAAGGTGATTGGAAGCGTGGGATAAGAAAATGTATATGAACACCTGAATGTATCATAAAAGTGCTCAGTGGATCAGATTATTTCATCCATTTGGTGGATGAAGACATGGGCGGTTGGGAACACTAAGTGAATTATAAGCTTCACAAAGGCCATGGGCAGGCCCACCCAAAGCATTTCTACAGCAGGTACCTACCTATATGCACATGCATGTAAGCCCATGGAAGGATTTGTGGGATTGAAATTCCATCTGTGTAACTCTAGTGCCATCCTAGTGTCCACATAACTGTCTGTTCTATGGGCAGATATGGAGTAATTGTTAAGGGTACAAGGTGGAAGGATGAAGAGTAAGCGTTCAAGTCTCAAGTTACCTATAACTACCTTGTGAGCCAACTACGGGCATGTGCTATTAATCATGGGGACACATCATGAGAGCCACATCATTAGATGGTTTCATGGTGTGAACATCAGAGTGAGCTTCCACACACCCAGAGGGGACATCATGTTTCACAGGCTCTTGATGCCACCAGGAGATGGAGGGAACACAAGATGTGTAAGGCTGCTGCCTGTACATGGAATATTGCTTTATAGAAAGCTATTAAAAATAGAAAGAATAAGCCGGGCGTTGGTGGCGCACGCCTTTAATCCCAGCACTTGGGAGGCAGAGGTAGGTGGATCTCTGTGAGTTCGAGGCCAGCCTGGTCTACAAAGTGAGTCTAGGACAGCCAGAGCTGTTATACAGAGAAACCCTGTCTCGAAAAAAAACCAAAAAAAAAATAATAAAAATAAAAAAAATAGAAAGAATACACTGTAGTGATAAAAATATAGCATAGTAAAAATATAAACCATCAACAGTCATTTAGTATGGTTTTCTAGTTCTATCTACAGCTTGCTATTGTATGTACTTGGATAGCAGTTTTTTCTGTATATATATTGTCACAGGTATGTGCCATGGAAGACCTAGGTAATGGGATTTTGGGGGAGAGGATTGAGACAAGTTTTCTCTGTGTAACAGCTCTGGCTGTCCTGTACTGACTTTGTAGACCAGGCTGGCCTCAAACTCATAGAGATCCACCTGTGTCTGCTTCCCAAGTGATGGGATTAAAGCTGTGCACCACCATGTCCTGTTGGCAATGGAAATTTTTAAGCTCCATTATAATCTCTTTTTTAAGATTTAATTTTATTTTATGTGTATGAATGTTTGCTTGGATGTAATCCTGTGCACCATGTGCATGCCTAGTGCCCACAGGGACAGAAAAAGGCATTAGATCCCCTGGAACTGGCATTATAGATGGTTGTGAGTAATGTCAGTGCTAGGAACTGACTCTGAGTCCTCTGCAAAAGCAGCAAGCGTTCTTAACCGTGGAGCCCTTCCTCCAGCTCCTCCATTATACTCTGTCGTACAAATGTCATTATGTTCAGTCTGTCAACTGAAGTTATTTGACTCCTGACCATATTTGATGTTTCCAGTACCCTGTATGCTCCCAGTACAGTCCTTAACCTTCTAAAGTGCCAGGACATCAAGAGGGAACTTAGGGAAAAAGCCATCTGGGAATCAGAGCTTGAGGCAACAGTTAGACCCTGGGAGCTCAGTAAACCATGAAAGACTTCAGCACCTGGGCCTGGGACAGTGTGTCTGCAGTCCATGCCTTGTAAAGGGGACAAAAGAACAAAAGAAAAAGCAAAACAAAACAAAACCCTAAAACCTGGAGAGATAGCTAGTGTTTGCTGAGATGACATTACCATTTAATATGTGCTGACATTTAATCCCCAAGAAAGCTTTTCAAGAAACACTCCCATTTTACAGATAGGGAAAGTGGGGTCAGAAAGGTTAAAGGCCCCAACCAGGTCAACCATCTTGTTACAACAACTTATTTCCGTGAGGTTTTGGCTCCAAAGCCAGAAGCCCAGATTCTTTTTTTTACAAGGACAGCTGTCTTTCTTTAAAGAAAAAATAAAATAATCTTCTACTGGGTGTCCTCCTGGAAGTGACTTCTCTGTTTGAAAACAATATCCACATCCTTGTTCTGCCTCCTTTCACCCCACCTCTTTTTAGTGCTATCTGTCCATCATTGTGATGTGTAGTCTGTGGCTCCCTGGTCCCTGGAAATTTATTCCTCAGTTGGGCTGCTCATTTGTGACTCCTTTAAAAACAATGATTTGTATTCAACTTGAGTTTTGTAGGAGATAGATAAATAAGCATATCTTTCCATTTTAAAGTATAAAATTGACTCCACAGGGGGCGAGAAGAGTGAGTAGTCAGCGAGCTGGCTTAAAAATTGAACCCTGTAAAGTTTACAGGCTATGCACAGCGAGGCTAAATCTAACAGCTATGAAACAAAAAATAGCACCATCACTTTACAGGGTTTTCCAGGAGACTCTGGAATTTAAGTGTTCAAGTTCAGCCCATGTAATAAAATGGAGTTTATGATGGTTTTCCAATAGGCACAGGAGAAGGAGAAAAGAACACTTGGGTTGGTGGGCAACCTAAAAGCCTCCAAGAAGAGTCTATGTGGTGCATAAAGGTTTGCTGAAGAGAAAGCATGTTAAAATATTAGAGTACAAGAGCCCTCATTAACCCGTGAAGCCTTCCTTCCTTCCTTCCTTCCTTCCTTCCTTCCTTCCTTCCTTCCT
>CAJQZJ010001418.1:292980-309704 GCA_907164525.1 Lophiomys imhausi
CCTTCCTTCCTTCCTTCCTTCCTTCCTTCCTTCCTTCCTTCCTTCCTTCTCCCTCCCTCCCTCTCCTCCTCCCTCCTTCCCTCCCTCCCTCCCTCCTTATCATAACAAGGTCTTCCTGAGTAACCCTAACAAGGGGAAGCGAAACTAATTAAAACAAACTCCCTGAATCTTATCATCTCAGGGGTGAGACACAGAGATGAACAGTGACAGTTTCACAGACGCTGTCTTGGAGATGTTACAATGTTTATTGGCAGCTGATGGCAACGGTGGGCTAGGTGTCAAGCACTTCTGCATTGGTAACTCATTACCCTCCACAGCAGCTAGGTGAGGTAGGTCGTGTTAACCTCATTCTGCAGGTTAGGGGAAGCATGACAGAAGACTTGCTCAAGGTGAGACAGTGCCCTGCAGAGAAGGACCCAGGAGAGCCAATTGGAACAGCTTGTTCAGCCTGGGGGCAGAAAACATGAACCTAAAAGGGCTGAGGATTTTTCTGGTGCAAAGAGGAGATGGCAAGTACACACTACACACAGGAGCAGTGTGTACCTATAGGAAGGTGCTCAGAAGCACAGCGATTCAGAGGAACAAGGAGGCCCAAGAGCAGGGAGATGTGTTAGGCTGGGAGGGAAGCTGTAAGTCCCAATAGGAGTCAAATGAGGATTTTACAAAGGGCTTGAGATCATAGCAGTCAACCGACAGTGAAGAAAGTTAGGAAGATGTGGAGAGGAGCATTGGTTAAGAGGTTAACCTAGTCCTCTAACATAGGTGGTGCTCTAAGCCAGGTTAGTGGATGCCAGGGTGCCAGGAGGGAACTTGGAGGGGTCATGAACAATGTATTTGTATGTGTGTAATTATCTTTTTGTAAATAGGAGGTAGGAATGATTAAGATTGGTAGACAAGAAAAAAATAACCATTAAATGACTATTGAGTAAATAATATATTTTGTTTGTTTGTTACCTTGTTTGTTTGTTTGAGAAAGGGTTTCTCTGTGTAGCCCTGGCTGGCTTGGAACTAGCTATTTAGACCAGACTGGCCTTGAACTCATGGAGATCCTCCTGCTTCTGCCACTGGAGGGCTGGGATTACTCATATATTCACTTTTTATCTTAAAAAATGACATTGTTATGATTATAAAGGGCATTATGCATACAAGATACTCAAAATTACACCCAGAGACAGACACACACCCAGACACACACACACAAACATACCAGGGGCTAACATTTGGGGAGGATTTAAACCTTAAAGCTGAAGACATATTTAATTGAGCACAGTTTTTCTTTTCTCTAATCTGTAAGGAACCTTCTTAGTCTAGTTGCAGACTAAGCCTGATTATGTTCAGATCTGAGGTAACTGAGTGCTAGTCTTTCCTTGGCATTCAACAGTATGCCTCACTCTCTGACCATGCCTAACATGGCGCCTCTGTTCTCCATTATTATTGCTAGGGTTAGTGAACAACACCAGACAAGACCCATGCTACCTGACCAAAGCCACACAGCCACACAGGTGACAGAAAGATAAGTAAGACACTTGGATACCATGTTACGACCCAATCTGAAGTAACTTCTTCCACTTTTGGAGAAAGTTAGGAAATTTTGTTCAGGGCAAGAACGAAAATTTTACATAAAAGAAAACATTTTTCAAAAATACAAATGTGGCCTAATTTAATTTCCAATACATGTCTCCACTGGCTTTGGGGGGAAAAAGTTAAAATGCAATTCTCTAAAACGAAGTTATTTGATAGACGAATATTAACCTCCTCACCCCTTGTAGTTGGACTCGTTTTCGCTGCTTTTCATTTTTGTTTGTCGGTCTATTCATTTTGGTGAGACCAGGCATGTTGCTAGGTAACGGGCCCATGCCGGGCCAGCATGTTAGCCTGGCTGGCTGGCCCGGATGGCAGACTTCCCTAGCGCTAGCTGGCGGCAATGCAGTCTCTCACAAAAAGCATTTATCACCAGGCAGGCACAGTAATGGCCACTCAGTGGAGGGGAAATTGAGCTGACCCGAAGGCCAAAGCTGTTAGGGAGACTGGTGGGAAGGGTAAGAGGGTCACAGCACCCTTTTCCCACCCACTTAGTGGGCAGTAAGCGGTACAACAGCCTAGCCACTGTTTTCACTAACATATCCTGAGGCTTTGCACCTGAAATAAATGTTTGCTTGACATTAACGATAAAAAAAAAAGAGACAAAAAATAAAATCAGTTTGTTCCTAGAACAATGAGGCAACCAAGGAGCCCTGTGATTTAAAGTTAGCCCAGGTGCCGAGAGCTGATTTAGATGATCATGCTGGAAGGGAGATTCACAGGGAAGGGGTGTTCTAAACAATTAGGGCACCCCTCATAGTGAGCATGCAAACTCATCTGTATACCCTTGAACCTGAAAGTAGCTAAGTAGAATTTATGTCACATCATCAAACACTGGTCATGGCAGGAACCATCTTCTGCAAATTCCAATTAAACTACGTGGTGCTTTTCCTTCAGTATTAACTGGGGGTTACCATGTGATGAAGTTTAGCAAACCAGGAATGAATGTCTTAGGGTACTTTTGAAACACCAAAATGACAACACGCATTTGAATGCTATACTTGCCTACACCATGTTACAGATTTTTTTTTCTGGAAATATCCTTATTTCTTTGTTTTGTTTTGCTTTCTCAGAAGTATTTTTGCATGAATAACTACAGAAGAAAACAGATGTTATAGCAAAAGTCAGAAATATATGAATAACACTTGTAAGAATTAAAATCATTATGAATACTATCATGGTTACACTCAAAAATATTATTTAATGTGAAGAGTGTAGGAATCCAGGCAAGATTCAATTATGAGAGAACACAAATGTTTCTTTCTTCAACTGTTTATCCTTTGAAAACTACTGCACCCAATGCCATTTTGTGTTAGAACTTGAAAATTTATATGACAAATTATGAAAAGGAGCTTAAATGTCCACATTAAAAAGTAAGCAGTGCATATTACCTGGATTTCATTTTTAATTATGCTCCATACTGAGCAGTATGCAGTCCCAACACCTACTTACCTGGATGAAAGCTTGTCTCTCATTTTTGCAATGAGGAACATGTAACTACCTATCTGAAATTCGTACCCAAAATGCAAACCTTGTCTGCCGTGTCAACTGAGCAAAAAACGGCTCCTCTCTCTGTAAACTGGTTTCCTGCCAATGAAGAGAAGAATATCCTACCTGGGCTACCACCCTGTGTGGTCCTGCAACCCACACGATATGCTACGTATGAAATATCACGCAGACGTGAGTCAACAGTTGTTTTGAGAAAGAAAACCTGCAAATTCTATAAGGCACTGGAAAGATGCAAGGAGCGTTCTCAAGAGAGCCCCAGGTTCTGCTGTTCTTGATAGGATCGAACACCTTGCCTCATAAGAAGCCAGGGACCAGCCGGGCAGAACCAGCCACTTGTGGTCTTCTTGGCCAATGAGCCTCATGTTCTCCACAGGCAGAGGAATGCTGTGGCTTTTTTAAAGAAAGGAAACAGTATTAGGAAGCTCAGGAAAAGCCTGTTTGTCACTCCAGCTCCTCCACTTTCAAACAACAATGTTTAACCGACAAAAGAAGAGACCAAGTCAACCCCAGTTTAGTGATTCCCCTGAAAGTCATCAAATAAAAATGTGAACTTTAAAATTGATCAGGATTAATTTCACTGACACTGTATCATAACATATCCCTCTTCAGAGACTCATTTGTTGAGCTGCAGATGCAAAGAAAGTAAGGAAAGAAATAAATCAGAATACAATACGGCAATTAGACTTTTGCCACTGATAGAATACTAAAAATGTACGATTTATCAAAGCATTAACAAACAGAGGTAAACACAAGACTTGTATTTTCTTTCGGGACACCGAGAGAGGAAGCTTAAAATAATAACCAAGACCATGTGTATCGATAAATTTAATTTATAAATGTTCAGTTGCTAAAAGATGCCATTTCATCTGCTAATTTGAAGAGTGTTCCAGGCGGGGATGATTTATCAAAGCCAATGCCACCCAGTACCAAGCGCTGCTCTCATCTGCACAGATGCTTTCCTTCCTGGACGAGAGGGCTCCAGTACAGTGTGGTAAGCATAGGAAGTGCGGATTTGGAATTAAGCAAGTATATAGTACATATCCTTCCATGGAGTGTCCTCTCTGGTACCTGTGCCAGGCATTTCCCTTACATTATCATCTTATTTGATTTGGCACCACGCCTGGAATAGCTATGCACCATTGTTATTATCCCAATGTGCAGATGAGAAAACTGAGTCCGGCAGAAGAAAGGCAGCTTTTAGGACATGGTTTCATTATGTAGCCCAGGCTGGTCTGGAACTTCTATTCTTTCTGCCTCAGTCCTCTCTTCTGGGATTATAGGCCTACATTGCCATACCCTATTGACAACTTGCTTTAAAAAAAATATTAGGGTCAGGAAATGAAGTCAGGCCTTTTTAACTTCAATATGTGTACTCACTGGGGCTAGAGAGATGGCTCAGGGGTTAGAAGCACTTGTTCTTGCAGAGGACTTGAGTTCAGTTTCCAGTACCTACATGGTGGCTCACAACCACCCACAACTCCAGTTCTAGGACATCTGATGTCTTCTGGCCCCCATGGGCAACAGGCATACACATGATGTATATAAAATACATATAGGCAAAATACTTATGCATGTAGAATAAAAATAAAATTTATAAATATGCATTCACAGTCACAACCATAGAGCTTTTTGAATTCACATACTTGAAACACAAGCTAAGATCTAAAAATTAAGTTTTGATCAATGAATTTTGGTGACTGGAGAGCTAAGAAACATTGAAATTAAACCTTCTTTTCTCAGATCAAGAAGCTGAGATAAGCTGGTACCCAGAGGCCTTGTGAGGGCACAATTACGTGTAAACTTTGTGTAAAGATGCCACAGTAGCTGGTACAGCTAAAATTGTGGCGGCACACACCTGTAATTGAGCGTCGGGAGACAGAAGCAGGAAGATCACAAATTCAATGCCAATCTGAACTAAATAGCAAGGTCCTGTCTCCAAAAAATATTAAATATCAGTCAATGACAATACTTCTATCTGTACAAAGGGCAAACATCATATCTGCTACAAGACTAAGTAGGGCTGCATTGGAGAACAGAGAAATCTGCCTATTTCATTCCTGCTGGCTTCCTGCACACGGCTCTGTGTGGGGCACAAGACATAGAGACATTGAATTTTTAGTTCTTAGATTCACCCCAAAGATAAGAGTCATCTGCACATCATTCAAATGCATGACTACATATTGGTCTATTTCTTACCATTGCCATGACCTAGTAATTGTATGGTGGTTATAATGATTTCAACAGTATACCCCCCAAACACCCTTCCAAAAACTCCCAGATGTGATGCTTTTTGGAAATAAGGTCATTGCAGACACACTTAAGATAAAGTTAAGATGGGGTCACGCTGGAATAGAGAGGACTTCTACACCAATAATTAATGTCCTTATTTTATTAATGGTATCTGATTTCTCTAAAAGGGAATGAAAAAAGGAGACAAACACAGACAAGGTGAGAATGGCATATGATGTCAGACGCAGCAATTGGAAAGATGGATCCATGACCAAGGAATGCCCAAGCCTGCCAGCAGCTCCCAGGAATTAGGAGCCAGGTTTGGAACAGTTGTGGTGGGCATTTCAGAAGGCAGGAACTTGTATTGTCTTAAGTCTGTTGCACTTTGTTATGACAACCTAAGAAATGGATGCAATAGCCATGTCCAACACCCTGCTTTCATTCTGATACTGCTAACAATCACACATTGAAACAATTATTCAAATATATTGTACTTATGGCTAGTGGGTAATTAGAAACAGAGAGATGTAGGAATACTTGCCTCAATCTAGGAGAATAAGAACTGTGGGGAGATGTATCGATTACAAGTCAGGTAGGTAGGGACTTGGGTACAGCATCCCATAGCAGTATTGGGCATTTTCAGAAAAAAGACAAGTGAGTAGAGTTTGGCTGGGACCACTTACTGTATGAAGGAGAAAAGAGTGGAAAGAAGCCAAGTTCTTCCTATTGAAGGCCTTTTAAAAATGGGCCTCTCTATGCCACTTGAGACCCTCACTAGTCAAAGCATGGCCTGCAGACCAGTAGACATGTCATTTATGGAAGCTTTCTAGAAATGCAGAGAGCATGCTGGGAAATTCTACCTTACCACTCTGATACCAGCAGAATCTCTTGGAGGCTCCTTAGAAATATACCCACCTGGATCTACTGAAAATTACGCATCTCAACTTGGTACCCAGGTTGGTACCGAGAGATACACTGAAGTGAGAAGCTCTGTTACAGAGGATCCAAAGCCTCTGCTGAGCTGTGGTGAGGGAAGACAGTGGATATGAAGTTGGCTGAGGTAAGGTGTAGGAAGTGATATACCAGGACACCCTAAAGGTACAGCATAACCACAGACAACACCACATAGCTAACACTTACTGATCAGGTATTGCAAGGAGTGCTTGTGTGCACCCATTTCTTAAATCATCTTAAGGGACTTATTTTGCAATTGTAATGGAAAGTACAGAAAACATGCCCATAGTATCACATCACACTAACCACAGATTCTGAATAAGAATTCTGAAACCAACGTGCACAGAAAGCAAAAGAAGATTATTTAGTTTGTTTATTTGTTGAATTTTTTATTATTTTACATGTAAGAGTGTTTTGCCTGCACACGTATATCTGTGGACCACATGCATGCAGTGTTTGTGGAGGTCAGAAGAGGGTTCCAGATCCCCTCGAACAGAAGTTGCAGATGGTTATGAGCCACCATGTGGGAACTGGGAATCAAACCCAGGTCTCTGGAAGAGCAGCCAGTGCTTTTAACCACTGAGCCAACTCTCCATCCCTAGCAGCATATTCTATAATTACACCATGGTATCTCGCTGGTTACTTTGAAGCCCATGTTGTTCTGTTGGTTTGTCAGGGTTGAGGATCTAATGCAGATGATAAGCAAGGGCTCTGCCACTGTGCTACATGCCCTGTCCTATTTTTCACTTTTTGTTTTGTGACAGAATCTCTCTAAATTTCCAAGACTGGCCTTGAATTTGGAATGCTCCTGCCTCAGCCTTCTGAGGAGGTGGCCTGGCCAATGTGGTACTTCCACACATGCACACAATGCCTTGGTCAATGCCATGATCACACAGGATAATTATTTCTATCCCCTTAAAGGCCTTGGAACACCATTTGTTTGTGTTTACAGCCTATCAATGCCTCTTTCCTTGTTCTTTATAATAAGTTGCAGGCTATGGTAACTACCATTCCGTAGAACTCTAGAACTCATCAAACTGTACCCGATACCCAACTATGCAAGTACACAAGTGTGTGCAGGGACACATATGTGTCGAAAGACACGTGTGTGTGCAAAGATACATGTTTGTACATATGTGTGTTTTTAACAGCCAGAAGCCAACCTCATGTGTTGTTTTCAGGAGCCATCTGCTTTGGTTTTTGAGATAGGATCTCTCACTGTTCTGAGGCTCACCAATTAGGCTAGGTTAGCTGGCCACTGAGTCCCAATGATCCTCCTGTGTGTCTTCACTTCCCCAGCACTGGAAGTGCAAGCATGTTCCCCCATTCCTGTCTTCTTATATGGATCCTAGTGATGGACCTCGGTTCCTCATGCTTATGCGGCAAACACTTTACTGACTGAGGTATGGATTTCTTTTTTAATGCCTGACTTATTTCATTTAATATAATATACTCCCGTTCCCATGATTTTTTGGTTGAGAAATATTCCATTAGACAAAGATAGATGATAGATAGGTAGATATATAGATGATAGATAGATAGATACATAGATGATAGATAGATAGATAGATAGATAGATAGATAGATAGATGATATGGCACATTTTCTTTAGCCATTCATCTACCAGTGGACAACCATTGATTCTGCTCTAATGATTCATGATGCTAAACATGAGCACCCTTCTCTTGATTCCTGCAGGTGTCCTGTGTAAATCACGACAGACACAATAAAGAGCCTCATACTGCACGTGCGGTGAGCATTGCAGTGGGGGAGCTGAGCCTTGGTTTCTTTAGCATCAGTCAAGTGTAACCGATCTTTTAAATTATTATTTAACACTTATTTATTTATTACTAAATTCACTTATAACAAACACCAACAATTTCTTAACTATTAATCCTATAAACTCTTACAACCCCTTTAACCTATCCACTAAACCTATTGATAATTATTTTTCTAACCTTTAAGAATGATACAGTCTCTGGGGCAGGTCCTCAGTCGTCAGGAACACAGTCTTTGTTGTAGATTCTTTAACGCACTTGGCAGTCCTTTTTCTGGATCTCTCAGATGCAGGTTCGTCAGGGTAAGTTGGTTATTGCAGTCTCACCTTAAATAAGGCTTCATGCTTTCTTCTCTGTGGGAGACCCCAGCCGACTGCAGGCCAACTTACTTCTTTTGAATCAGGAACTCAGCTGCTCTGCCTCAGTCCTTAAAGCCAGGCACAATTTCCTTTAGGCCACTGTTCGGACAGATCAAACACCTCTAGGCAAAAGTTGAGCCACAGGGTTTAGTCCTTGGCCTTTTGGTGTCTTGCTCAGGCTTTCTTTGCTCACCGGCTTCTTTCTGCTTCAGGGAGAGAGCTGGCCATCAATGCCCAGCCCTTTTTTCAGCAGGACTCTTGGAGCTCTCTAGCATCAGGGGCCTCTTCTCTTCTGGGCTCCATGCACTGTCCTTAAATAGGAGGAACTCTGTTTCAGCTTAATTTGGGCTCCGCCCACTTAGCAGCTGAAAACAATGTCAGGCCAGATACTTTGTTTCTTCAAGTCCATTAAGTCTTTCCTGTTTTCCTGACTTCAACCTTGTTTTTCAGTCTATTGAGTCTTTCCTGTTTTTCCTGACTTCAACCTTGTTTTTCAGTCTATTAAGTCTCCTGTTTGTTTCCTGTTTTTAGTCCACATGTTGATAATGCCCTTCATGCCCCGAATTAAGAGACAGTATCAGAAACCCCTATATATTTTCTAAATCTAATTTATCTAACCGCCTACAGTCAAGCACTCTGAGGATTCATACCTTTGTGCAGGAAGTTCCCTCTACTTGGATCACTTCAATATATCTATCAAGATCCCATTCATCTTTCCAGATCCAGATCAGAAGCCCCGTCTGCTATAAATTCCCTTCTTGCCAGGCTCCCCTACAGTGCATTGCACACTACTTGTGTGTTCTTTTTTTTTTCTCGCTGCACATTTTATTTCTTTTTTTAAATTTTGAGCCATCTCTCCAGCCCCGTAAATGTAAATTTTTATTTATCATGCATATATTTATTAATACTTAACAATTACCTAACAATTGCCTACAACGTTCCTAAATCCTAAACCAAAACCCTAACTCTGAAACCTAACACCTAAAACTTCTTAGTACCTGTAATACAAGCATTTAACATTAACCCAAGGTTTCTCAAAAGGATATTTTCCTCTGGGCGAGGGTCCTTATGGATGGCTGGTCTTCATACAATCTTCCAGTCTTTTTTTTTTTTTATTTGTTTTTTTTAATAATTTATTTTTTATTTCTTCAAGTTACATCTCAGTCACAATCCCTTCCCTACTCCCCCCTCCTGTCCCACCTTTCCACTCTCTTCCCCCTCAATCCCCCCATCCTCCACCCTTTTTTTTTAGTTTAAGGTAGATCTTTTTCCCCCCAACAGCTCCTCCTTTCAGTCCAACAAATGGTTCTTTCTCTTATAACAATAAATACAATACAAAACAACAGAAATAAAGAGGCCACAATTATGAGAGTTATATGGCTTAGCATACATTCCCAATATAATCAGATATATTTATCCCTCTCAGGTCTCTGAGGTGGTTGAAGAATAGATAGCTAGAGTCTCATAGTTAAATTTTGAGTTGTGTAGGAATCAAGAGAGTGTTATGGATCTAAGAAGATGTTTTTAAAATTGTGATTCAAGTTAGTATGAAAGCTGAGTTAGATATAGAACTTTAAACTCATGGAGATGGTTAGATAGTAGAATGTTAAAGTCAGGGGCCAAATACATACTTGTGTGTTCTTAATATGTCTTCTCTGTTGTGGAGTCTGTTGTGCAATGGCTCATTTGTTGGTCGTTTTTCTTCTTACCCCCAACAAGAGGTGATATTTTAGGGGATGGATGTGGGAACATCTCCTTAATCTTTTCTCCCAGACCTTAGCTTGGTGATGAACTTGGAATGTAGATTTATTCCAGATATGGAAAGTGTCAACTCTGCCTGGATCCTGGCTAGATCGTTGTCCCTTCCACCTTCAGTGTTCTCATCTAGAAAACTGTGATAATGAAACCTACTCAGAAGGGTGTGGTAAAGATGAAAAGAAATGAGACATGACAATATGGCAAGCATAGTAAGTGCTTGGTGTACATCATGGAGCACAGAGTAAGGCCTTCCAAAAGAGTAGAACAGGAAAGAAAGTGGCAAAAAGAAAAAAAAAGTAGCGGAGAGAAAAAGTAAACAGTTATGATAAAAATTGTCACTATCAAGTGAGGACCAGACCTATTTGGGGTGAGTTCTATACATATTACTTCATAATTCAACTACCACCTGATATCATTATCATCACTTTCTATATATATTTTTTATATTTTATTTAGGCACTTACTTATTTGTCAGGGTATACGTGTGCCACAGCATGCATGCAGATGTCAGAAGGCAGCCTATGGGAATCGGCCTTCTCTTCCACCATGTGGGTCCTTGGAAATCAATTCAGGTTGTTGACCCTTGGCAGCAAGAGCCTTTACCCACAGAGTCACCTTGCAGTTCTATTCTTTTTTTTAAATAAGCAATTAAATTTAATTATTTATTAAGGCCTATAAAAGTTAAGACCTTTGCCTAACTTCAAGAGAAACGAAGCTTAAAAAACTATGGTCCAAGTGAACCCAAAACCCACATTTCCAGAAAAACAACAACCAGGGGCTATAATATTTAATACCCCATCAGTGTAGCAGCCCAT
Organism: Lophiomys imhausi; assembly: GCA_907164525.1. Taxonomy (NCBI): domain Eukaryota; kingdom Metazoa; phylum Chordata; class Mammalia; order Rodentia; family Muridae; genus Lophiomys; species Lophiomys imhausi. The sequence goes on from CAJQZJ010001418.1 coordinate 303,964, forward strand.
CCTACTGTGATCACAATACTTGCAACCTCAGATTTGCACAAGATCCTTTAAAAATCTGAGCACTTTGAAATTGCATTCCTGAATACTAGAAAAATACAGCTGTCTGTAGTCACATGAGACTTAGCTGTGCCTCATGAAACACAAGCTGTGCTAACAGTGGCTTGTGCGCCTGTTTGTTGCTGTATTCCATGGGTGTGTAAGTAGCACACTGGGGGGGCTTCCCATATTTAGAGTGCGTTTACACACCAGCAAGTTAGAAAGGACAGAAGCGGCATCCAAACATGACTGATATTCTTTTGATGTTGGCTACATGCAATCCTTTCTGTCATCATAGCTAGATTTTTTTTTCCCCTGAAGGAGATGAGACTATAAAATTGGAAAGTAATTTTCCTTTTGTGTGCTCGTTCTCTGTTATAGAAGAAATGTATTTAGATTTTTTTTTAATCAAATTATTTATCTTAGTGCTCCCTCAAGTTTCCAAACCGCTGAGCAACATGATGCTTCGGCCTCTGCTCTCTTCTCTGAATCTATCTGGGTAAATTAATTACAAGGCGATCCTCGGGAATTAAGTGTGTTTTCAGTTCAGAGGCATCTGCTCAGAGACTCCTAATGCCGCTAAATAGTCCCTTTGGAGATGCACTCGTTAGTGTGAGTGGTATAATTTTCATTTCCGCTGGCACTATGGCATATGACTTCTTCGGTTTCAGCTACCCTCTGATTGACCTGTCAAGGGCATAAACCACCCTGAAGATGTTCCTGCAACATTTGTGCTGTTCCAGTTGGTTTGAAGGACTAGAATATCTGTGCCATGGAAAGGAATAACTGAAGATTTTCCCTGGTTTTCATGTGATACATACTCAGTTACAACTTACGATATAATAGGTTTATTGGGTGATAGAACAAAACAAATAAACATTTTCTTAGATAACAGATATTCCATATATCTGAGGATATGAAGTAGGACAGAGGTCAGGGTGGGGATCTGTGGTGTTGTTAATCTCTTATGTAAGATAGGAATGCATTTTTTAAGCGGAATGCCAATAAGATGTTTCTGGGGGAGGAGAAGGAACACAAAGGACTGAAAATTACATTTTGGATTTTTTTTTCTCCTCTTCCCTTATAAAATGAGGATGTGGTAAAGTTGTCACTAGATTTTCCCAAAGCCACTGTGTTCAGAAGGAGCTTTACATCCATTTTAAGGGAATAGCTTTTCTCTGGTTCAAAATAAACTGAAGCAGAGCCTGGTCAGTGCGTGTAACAGAGGCATTTTTGGAATAACATAGAAGAGCCACTCAGCATCCATCCTTCAGCCATTTTGGACTTTTTTTTTCATTTTGGATTTTGTAAAAGTTACATGTAGAAAAATGAAAGCAGTAACTTTTTGAGTAAAACAGGATGAGGTTTTGCTTTAAGCCATTAGTGCATAGTCAATCTGTGACTTAAGTTATGTGTGTACTTCCAAATGCACATGAAGTTAACAACCAGCTGGCCCCATGGAATCCTGGATATGGAATATCCCCAGTGGCCCTTGTGTTGAAGGTTTTGTCCTCATTCTTATGAATAGTGGAACCTTTCAGAGGTGAATCCTCGTAGAAGGAAATTAGGTCATTGAGGGGCTAATTGGGACCATGGCCCTTTCTCCTTCTGCTTCCCAGGCACCTAGAGGCAAAAGGCCACCTGGCCCTGGGCACACATCTGCAGTTCTTCCCTGCCTGCTCTAAGAAGCTCTACACACTCACCACATGGGAGGCAGGTCATTTCCCTCCACCAATCACCTTCTGCCCTACAGGGTCTGCTAGATGTACCTTGTGGTCTGTATATTTGTTTGTGTCTGTTTCCCCTACCTAGAAAGAAAGTTCCCTAAGAATCAGATTCTCAAATGTCTTAACATAAACTGTGCAATACAATGAAATAAAGAATAAATATGCATAATTATTTGGTCCCTGTTTTGGAAAGGGATGAAACATCTTCTTGGAACAGTGAGGCCAATGTAGCTAGAGCATAGCTTCATGTTTTATTTAGTATTAGTTGTTTCTCATGCATGTGGTAATGTGTACAACATGCACAGTGTCCCTGTGTATGTGTAGCTGTGGGCTCTACTCTGTAGAGTCAACGAATCACTGATAAAAATCATTTTGGAAAAAGCATTGTATCTATATTAAAAATGTAAAGGCTGTTTTCTTGTCATTATCCCCAAATAACACCATATAACATTTATATTAAATTATGTATTATAAGTAACATAGAGAAGTTTTAAAGTGAATAAGAGAATCTGCAGAGGCTATAATGCAAACACTCTGCCATCTTATCCTAGGAACTTAATCATCTACAGATTTCTATGTTCACAAGGATCTGTGAATTAATCACCCACAGAAACCATGGGACAATCGAATATAGATAATGGCTTCTCTACTGTATTTTAATCAGCTTGATAGCAATCACAGTATCTTCTCGGATCTAGTCCACATGCCTTGAATTTAGTAGGAACTTACTAACTTTTAGCCAATGGAAAAGTAATTCTAGACTATGGAGGCCCTTCTTTCTCATCTTTGAATATAAAATTTCAGTTTAAAAAGTGGGTTTCCACCACTATCTGAAGAAATTGCTAATTCAGCCCTGCTAATGAATACATACTTGAAAGCCTCATGGGATGTACTCATTCCTCTATGGTTTGGTTTTGGGGTTTGTATTTTGGGGATTCTTGACCTTTTTTTGTCATTGCAAGACATGATCAGCAATATTGTAGATAAAAGCTTATTAATTGTATTAATACTGTGAGTATTAATACAATTAATACTAAGAGTCATGTTGAATAACAAAAGGAAGCAGATTTAGGAGAAAATCTATTCACGTCTAGGGTCTGCTCACCTGGAAATGAGCAGTGTTTGGTTGTTTGTTAGATCTAGCTAGACTAAGCTAGTCAAATGAGAATGTATGCTTCAACCGCTTTCTGCATTCTTGGCTAAAAGGATATTATCTCTCAGGACTACCATGACTTTTCCCCATCTTCCTGTTTGCATTAGGTGCTTTTGCATCTCTGTGACCAAAATACCCAAGAGGGAAAAAAAAAAAAAACTTAAGGGAGGGAAAGTCTACTTTGGTTCACAGTTCAGAAGGTTCAGTCCATGAATATTGACTCCATACACTCAGACAGGCCATCATGGCAGTAGGAATGTGTGGCAGAGGGTAGCTGTTTATATTATGGCAGGCAGGAAGCATAGAGAGTGAGAGATAGGAAGTACCCAGGGATACTATACACCAAGTACCCACCTGCTGTGTGCCACCTCCTCCACGTAGGAGCCACCTCCAAAGTTTCCAGAAACTCGTAAGATAGCACCACCAGAGGGGGATCAAGTGTTCCAAGCACCAACTGTGGAGACATTTTGATCGAAATCAGTCTTGTCAAAGTCCTTCACTCCTCAAAATGAGGGGGGTAGTGGTGGGAAGTCTGACAAACAATTAGAAGTAACAGAGTGTGGAAGAGGTATTCCATTTCCATCATATCCCTGCACCCCAGCCAAGAACTCCAGATTGCCATCACACACTGGTCTTGGAGTTGTCCAGGTTTGAAAATGTCTTCCTAAGGGAGTTTGACTGTAGAGTCTCTTCCTGGGTCCTGTGCCAACTGCTGGGCCTCCCTGACCGAGCCAGAGTGCTAGGAGAGAACTACCAGGTGGTTCTTAACCTTGAGCAAAAGCACTCACTGTTTCTCAATGGCTACCCAAGATCAACAATAGGCTAATTTGGAGATACTGAGGCTCCATATGATCACAGTACTCACAAACTCAGGTCCAGCAAATCTGATTGTTCGCAATTGTTGGAAATCAGCAAGCACTCCATCTGGGCCACTTTGAGTAGAAATCCGGTAAGATCAAGGACCATGTCTAAGTTTTTTTGCACTGATGAATAAGCACAGGCCCTAGAATGTTGCACCTGGGTAAATACCAGTGAATGATCATCTAAGATCTATGTATTATTTTCTGTAAGATTATGGCAAAAAAAAAAAACAAAACCAGTCCAATCACACTAACTGCACAGCCTCCCAAACACAACTATTATATTAATAAAAAATTATAGCTGTTATACGAGAATAAATAAGTAAAAATAAAATAAAATATAGCTGTAATATATTTTACCTTTGTCAAGCTTTTGTAATTAGAGCCTTTTGACAATGTTGTCAAAACTTTGAGAAATTGGTAACCATAAATGATGAGTAAGTTTATTGGTTCTTTGATTATAAGCAAAATAAACTAATTCTGCTAATGTAAACAGAAAAAGAATATTCTGGAAAGATTCAGTATCGTGACTAATCTCTGTGGTAGCTACAGAAGCAGGCTTGGAAAAGAAAGATCAACCCCAAGAGTCTAGTGACCTGAACCCCAAATAGATATGCATCAATCTTTTTTATGGTCCTACAGTACTCTGTTGAAGATTCAAGAGACCCAGAATAGAAAGGCTGATTGGCCTAATCTAGGTCCATCCACTGGTTAAGGAAGAAAAGGGAGCCTTGTTTACATTGATACTAAACACAACAATGGAATGCAATGCACAAAACAAAATGGAGGTCATGCCTTTATGAAAAAAATTGATTCCACGTGGCTGGAAACCTTCCCTTCCTCCCCCAATGTCCAGTACAGTTAAAGGGGAATTAAAAAAATTATATATTGTGAATGCTTATATATACCAAGCACATAGAATACAGATTACCTTATACAAATGTATGTCTCAAACGTTCTGAAAGGAAAACATTTTGTCCCCATTTTACAAATGGAGAAGCTGAGGCTCACCTAGATGAGGTGATTTCACCAACACCATCCATTTAATAAGCACTGAAGTGAAAATTTAGGCTCAGGTTTATCTGATATTTGTTGGAAGAGAATAATCTTGGTGCTGACCAAAGGAACACATGAATAAAGATAATTTGGTAAGGGAATTTGTTTTTTGAAAAGGATGGGCTAACTGGGCTAACAAGCAGCACACCCAAAAAGGTGGTGCTATTATCTGTATTATTATCTTCTGTAGCTACCACAGAGTTTGACTCCACAGTCTGACATGACTGGGTAGTTTGAGCAAACAGGAAGGTTCAGGAAATATGGCCTTTGCAGGTTGACTACTCTTAGAAGGGAAAAAAACTGTTTCTTACATATCTGCACTGTACTGTGTGTGCATGCTTAACTCACAATTATTGATGGATTGTCCATCCTGAGGTTATATAGTGAGAGAGGATCAGGACTGAGGATGGAAGAATGCCATTCAGGCCTTGGCTTTGGCATTTTGCACTCATGCAGCTGCATAAGCGTCTGAGATGTGGTTCCTCAGTTACTGGTGGAGGATGCTCGTATCTGATCACCAACCACAGGAAGAAGAAATAGCATAGGTTTAATCACATCTACCAAGTTTCTGAAGCAGTGTTAGATTCCTACTATGGTAACAAGTCTGAGACACTCAACTTCTGAAGAGAAAAGGTTTATTTTGGCACATAATGTCAGAAGCTCCAGTCTGTGGTGGTATAAATATATTACTTTTAGGCCTGTGACCAGGGAATGAACTTTATAGCAGGAGCCTGTGGCAGAGGGAAAATGCTCACATAAAGGTCAAGAAACAAAACAGAGCAAAGAAGAGCCCAGGGTCCCATAATACCTTTCAGGGAATGCTTCACTGGCCTAAAAGACTTCTTTCTAGGCTCCACCTCTTTGTGTGTGTGTGTGTGTGTGTGTGTGTGTGTGTGTGTGTGTGTGTGT